>OW028578.1:9200197-9452697 GCA_932294295.1 Alitta virens | reverse complement strand
GTTAGGTGGTCGTATAAATGAGGTGGGCTTTATGATGAGATGGTCTTAATAGTGAGATAGTCTTAATAGTAAAGTGGTCTTAATAGTGAGATTACACTGTAAAAACATAGCATATTGCAATTACCTAAGTAGCCCATTCCGTGGCAATTGGCATATTGATATAGACTTATTAACTACTGGCACAACAGTACGTGTTTAAAAATGACCTGAAGCTATCATTGATGTTTATTGATGGTTCTGTACCTGTTGTTTACATTTGGTGAGCCCACGCTCATTAGGGATTGATATTTTTACTGATACATTCACAGACTTTCTTTGCCTGGAGGACGCCCATTACTTAAATCAACACCAGCTGAAAAAAATATATTGACAATAATAATAAAAAGATATTGGATTCTAATAACATGGACTTCACACATTTGTATACAGGTATACGATTGTATGAAATATTGCCACTTTGATGTTAATTAGCAATAAAGGTTGACAGATCTATTCCTCACTTTGATGCTTAAGTAGCAATCAACATTTAAGGGCTGTTTCTTAAGTACATAAGTCTGCATGGATATTATTAAATTAAGGTATCACAGGGTTAGGAAATGTTTTTTTTTTTACTAATAACACAGATCTTTGTATAATTTGTTTCGTTTGAAGGCTAAAAGCAAGCTTTGTCAAATGTAGTCTTTGTACTGTGTAATGGCAAGGTGAAATACACTGCCAATAATACAGCTTAGCCCATTTACAGTTTACAGTGGTCTTAACAGTGAAGTGGTCATGTAACTTGGTTTCACTGTAGTTGTTCTATACTCCTACAATAATATGTCTAGTCTTATATAAAAATATAGTCACATTGGTGCCTTGCACTCTGTGTCTATGCTGGGGCAAGTAAAAGTCCCCACCCATTGAGTATATGTAACATGGAATGGAATCCAAGCCTTATCATCTCATCTTTACATCTGCCTCTGGCAGTTGGTAATATAAGTTGACTAAGCTTCAGACCCAATAGAATTGAGGAACAAAAAATCACAATTAAACTAATACACAAATTTACTGTTAGTAATGTGCTATCATCCACAATGTAGTACTGACATATGGGCATTAATGCATTACATTTTGGCCCACATCTGGGCATTTACATATGTGCATTACAACTTTACACAGTGCAAATGGGAATTGCCCAGTTTGACAATAGTGACACTGGCATGACAGGTGGAGCAATGGCTTTGTATAGACCAGTTTGTAGCTTCAATGATTAATGAGATATAAAGCCATAAACAGGTGAATGCGTTCAATAATACGTAAGTTAGCCATCCGGCTTAAACTAGCCCCATTTAGCCAGCCAGCTTCAGCAAGCAGCACAATGAGGATATGTGAATCCCTCTCTGACATACTATTTTCTATTCGACATGCAAACAACGAGTCCGTCTGATGATCCCATCGCCTGCGAAGACGCCATTCGGATAGTCCGAATTTCTTCCCTTCTTTTCCGAGTTCTTTTTTGCTTCGTTCTTTTAAACTTCTATTGCTTTGCTTCTGCGTCTGGTCACTTCTAAAGGTGCCTGGTCATCAAGACATTTAAAAGCGATTGATTTTCTCCGGGGTAGATTAAAAAAAGAGGCATTTAGTTCAGCAGAGATGGTGTGGGAGTCTTGGTGACTGGATTGCAATTAGATCACTACCGCCCAGATTCTGACTCATATTACTGAGGAGTCTTTTCTGTGCTCCGCTGAAGGACCCGGGTTTAATCCCGGGGACCAGTCATCCTGCGTCAGCAACAGTGTCTATGTCTATGCCTAGGCAAGTGAACGATCCCACCCATGGGGTAAATGTGTAACATGGTATGGACTCCTCTCTCTTTCACCTCAACAATCAACCCTCGTTAGTGGCAAGAACTCGCCTTTCCATATCTATCTATCTAGTACAGTACCTATTACCCCATATTAAGGACACCTCCTTAATACGACCACCTCTCAAATAAATCAACCTCACTATTATAACCACATCCAGGATCAAACCAGATTGAAATGCCAAAATTTAAGCCCTATATCAATCAGTATGGAGCTGACTATAATTAAATGAAAATAACAACCTCAATTATAAGATTACATCAAGAAGCTATATTTGGACTGGAAAGAACGTTGGCCTCAATCGAAAGGTCAAAATGTAAAAAATAACTCTTATGAGACATTATTGTATGAAACACAATACAAGTATTATATATATTTGCTGACGGAGGATGACCGGTCCCCGGGATTGAACCCGGGTCCTTAAGAGGAGCACAGAAAAGACTCTTCAGTAATATGTAAACAGATTGAGACCACTTAAGACCACCTTACTATGAAGACCACCTCACTATCAACACCACTTGACAATTAGGGCCACCTCACTATTAAGATTAACCATCGCCACCATGTTATCTTACAATAATCACCTCACCATTAAGACCATGTGCTTTTTTATTTTCGCTAGTCTTAATAGGGAGGTTTGAGTGTATATATGACAAATTGTCCATGTAATGAAGACCCAAGTAATCATGCCAATATTTCACTACATACAAAATGCTATGAATAATATTATTACTATCAAAACAACTCTAAATGCAGTAACCGTATCATTATTAGCATCATCTGCTGGTAAACAAAGAGGCATGAGGCTGTAATGTTGCCCATCCTCTGATAGGCAATACAAACAAGGTCTTTATAGGAAGAATGCCATGCTCATATCAAGTGGTATTGCCTATATCTGGCAGCCTTCATGTGTTTAGATAACTGTACATGGCCAATTGCGCTACCTTCTTTTTCCATGCATTTGGATAAACGCATGGTTTTTGCCGCATTATAATTGGCTAAAAACCATGCGTTTTCCATGCGTTTATCCTTCTCATGGAAAACGCACGTGGCACATTTGGCCATGTACTTTCATGAATTGTGACATGTATCAGTCAGTAAAAGGAATGTTATCGTAACCTCAGCATAGACACTGAGCACAGAACAACACAATTGGCAAAATTGGTCACAGAAAATTATTAGAGAGATTAGCTATTTGGAAATATCCTATCCTATCCTATCCTATCCTATCCTAGATGACCAAAATATCCTATCCTATCCTAACCTATCCTATCCTATCCTAGATGACCAAAATATCCTATCCTATCCTATCCTAGATGACCAAAATATCCTATCCTATCCTAGATGACCAAAATATCCTATCTTATCCTAGATGACCAAAATATCCTATCCTATCCTATCCTATCCTGTCCTGTCCTGTCCTGTCCTATCCTATCCTATCATGTAGATCTTTCATAGATATTTAAGCATACACTATATCAAACTGCATGGTGTCATGTCAAATCATGAAGCATGTCATCTTTTAGCATGTCCTATCATGTCGCATTATCCCTTGTTCATTCAACCTAGTATTCTTGACATTGAGTTTTACCAACCGATTTTAGCTACGGTTTATTTGCATGATAATATTGATATAGCTATACAGTAGAATCTTGCAATTGAGAGCACTTTTGTCCGAGTTGTAGTAGTAGTTTTAACTGTGAGGTTATCTTAACTGTGAGGTGGGTGGGTGGGATTTAGGGCTTTACGTCCTGTATTTCTGCACCTGATGGGCTAATTAGGACAGGCAGGGACCATGGCAATGAGATGATGGATGAAACAGCCAGCCAACTTAGGCTCGACCCGGAATCGAACAAGGTCACCAATATGAGAAGTTGAGTTGACGTTTCAATGTAGCCATGTCCTTGGTAGCTGAGCAGCCAAGAGAGGAAATTCCATCCCCATCTTAGCCATAGATGCTGTTATGCAAATGGTTATAGATGTAACTCATTTGTGGTTATAGAAGCTGTTATATACGGCATGTCAAACGTTTTGGGTTAACTTTCGTTAACAAAATATCAGCGAATAGGAGCGCAGATAGTTTTCTAATTTGAGCCGACAACGTTGTGTGCCAACATTTATGACACCAGGTTAATTCGCTTAGATATGGTAGAATATAAGTTTTCTGCATATCTACAGATGCTGTTATGAATGTTATTTTTGGTATGGCTACCATTAAATTTTGCTCAGAAGTTACAGATATAGTTGTATATGTCACTATCACATCAGATCCACTATGATATGTCTAGACGTTGGCTAGAAATTGGCTCAGGTTCAATGTCGGCTGCTCAAGGTCAAGGTCAAACCATCTGCCTACAGGTGCCAATAGGCCTGACTTTGGTACAATTGTTTTATTTATTGACCTAAAAGTATATACTTGTAGAATGTAATGGCATTATAGATGCTTTTATATTGTAGTTACTGGCACTATCATAGATGCAGTTATAATTGCTGTTATAGATGTAGCCGTGTTATATGGGTGGTTATATGGTTATATAGATGATGTCACAGACAAAGGTGTAATTTTGATATCGTGGTTTTAGATGCCGTTATACGCGTAGTTACTGGCGCCGTTATAGACGTGGTTATGAATGCTGTTGTAGATGTATTACCAATGCGTTATACCCACTTGTGATGTGTGCATGCAGTCTTATGCAGATACAGTGCGGTCCACCAACACAGGCATCTGGTCGGTTTGAATACAAGATCACTGCGATCAGTTTTGCTTCCGAAACAAGCGTGGCTATTTGATTGAGGAATCAGCGACAGGAAATTGTTTTACTGTCCCGGCCAGTGAGTTATTGCATCGAGAAATCCCTTGCAGTTTTACTTATTGGCTACAGAGCCCAGTTCTAATGGAAAGACTGGGTTGAGCCTCTGGAATTCTCAACCACGAGATAAGATCTCCAGAGGCGATGGGGATAGGATACTCCAGTTTATATTTCCATGAGTGGATCTCAGTGGATCTCATATCACTCCGAGACCATCTGATATCATTCCGATATCACTCCGATATCAGAAACAGATCCCGCATCATCAATAGACCTTTCATCATAAACCTCATCTCAAATGCAGTTCTTTATTCCAGGTTATTGGACAGGCTTTGTCAGAATTATATTCGTCACTGGAAAAATGCTTAGAAATAATGCAATATAGTGTAGTGGTTTTTGCTATGCAACCTTTTATCTACAATTTCAGTAGTTGTTATATTAAAATCTCGATTTAAAGACATCTCACTATTAAGATCAGGAATTTTGACTCAGTGTATTCTTCCCATTGTATCCTACAGCGCAATTAAGACCACCTCACCATTAAGTTCAGTGACTGTACACCAAGGGTGGTCTTAATGGCGAGGCTTCACTGAACAGTCTTTCAAAAAGTAATATTTGCATAGCACCAAAACAACTGAATAAAAAAACTCCATATTGTAATTTTACCTCTCAATTAAGACCACCTCGCCATTAAGATAAGTATCCAATCCATAGTGGTTTTATTAATGAGGTTTAATTGTTCTTAGATACTTGTTGAGCATTATCATATAAGATATTAAAAAAATGGCAAACATCAGTATGTACATTTAATGTGTTATTTTACAGTTTCATTAACACGAGAAAATCGTGTTAATATAGGCAGCAAAAAATAGTATATCCATGGCTGATAAATACAGTAGAATGTGACAAAATACTGTTAATAGATAGCGGACAGAATAATAAGAAATTTATAAATACTTGTTACTAAGATATATCTTTGATCTTTTTGCTTGAGTTACCACTCTTTTTTAAAGCAAGTTTATTGCTGAGACTAGCAATACTCATCTTTAAAAACTAAATTTGCTGCATTTAGGCTTTCGGATCAAATTCAAGCAGGACTTCAACCTTATGAAGTTCGGTGCTAAATTGATTTGTTGTTTTTAATTGGTGCACTGTAAGTCAAACCAGGTCAAATGTTATATAATGCAATCTCCAATAAATGTATAGATCACTTAGGTTATTGAGTACAACTTCTTAATGGCCTTAACAGAGTGTCTGGGTAATTGATGAGCTACATGATATTTTTTTAAAGATTTCTTGATGTAGATAAGATAAGAGCTTCACCTTAAGAACATTATACATTAAGGCAGTCTGCATGACTTAAGAACATTTAAAGTTTGGTTAATAATACTCTTGCCAGATATTATATTATGTAAGTAATTTGGCTATAAAATAAAAAGTTTTACTAAAAACTAAAGTTAACCAAAAATAACTTCTTTTTTGACAAATTTTGTTTTTACTTACCCTTGATAAAATTTTGCCCCTTTCAGTAAAAATATATTGGCAATGGCTGCAGCACCACAGTGCAGTGTCAATTTTCAAAGAACAACTCTTGTCTCCATCGACTGCCTGTGATTATTTCACAATGACGCCACAATGGCAGCTCTATTTCTTTAAATATATCTTTTTCTCTTGTTTCTGTCAATCTGACAATATTTATTTTACCAGTCCAACACAGAATAGATAACAATGAGTATACAGGACCAGTTTATATTTCACAGATAATTATTTGTATTAATTTGAAGCATCAGTGTTTCATTGTGATGCAGATTTTAGGTTTTATTTTATTTTATTCGTTTTGTTTGGATTTAAAATAGTTAACAGTTTATTTAAAGCATTTTTTGGAGTTTTGCTTGCTTGGTAATGCATTCTGTTTCTTAAATGTGATTAAAGCCTGTTTTGGTTACTCCTCAATATTTTGCTGGACAATTACGTTTTTTGAAGGACAACTACATTTTGTCATGTTGTTGTCCGCTGGACAGCCATGTGAATCTTCTTATTTCGAACACTGGTACTTTGATCTCATACAAAGTCAAATGATTGATTGGTCATCTCAAACAGATGATCTGATTGGCTGATGTCAAATGAATTAACGAGCAATAGGGCCGGCTAGTCCTAGTGTGACCTTGAACCCGGAAGTACGTAGACAATACATGACGTCACCACAGCCCAATTATTGATGACGTCATCTAGTTTTGTGTGATGGTGACGTCATGTACGAGAACTGACCATATATTTATATATATTTCCCCTATTCCCGATTATCACCACAGTATTATGACTGCAGAAACTTTGAGAAATATGATTTTTAACTAAATGTAATGATATATATAATATTATTATATACATGTTAAAAGTTAGCAAAACTTCAATTATATTTGTCTTTCATCAGCAGCTGTTACAAAGTGGAATCGCAGTGTATTTCACTAGTTTGACAAAAAATCGTTTTTGTGAGTTTTTATGTCTCTGTTTCAATGTTTCAATTTATGATATAGGCCTATATATTTTTGTCTTTCATCACTAGCTGTTATAAAGTAGAACTGCACTAGTTCGCATGTATACCAATGACTAGTGGCTCAGTTCATCTCTGTTCATATGGGGTGCTCATTAGTCATTCAAAGCACGTGGCACCTCTCGCTTTCCGCAGGGTGGCGTCCTCAGACAATATGGCGTCCCTAACAACCCCCGCGTGGCTTCTTAAACTGTTGCTAGGGCAATATCTTGGATATCAATATCCAAGGCAGGGAGTTTGTGGGCATCCAAGTGCTCTTCAGTGACCTGATTGAATCTTATATGTCCATCGGGTTGGGCATCAAATTGCAAAAAGGCTATTCTTGTTTGTCGGACTGCGAGATGCCCACCGACTGACTATTAAACTTCTCCCCTGGTTCCTTAAAAGCTGCCAGGTGCTTCAGTAATGCCCTACCTCAAATAACCCCATGTATGAATGCATATTTGCTCATTGCTACACAGCAGTAAATTGCACCACAATAGCTCTATGCATATTGTCTAGTACTGCGAGGCACACCACGGAGATGCAGGATTTGGTTATACTGGCCTTTTCTGTTTAGGATTACAGCACGAAGGAGAACTTGGTCAAATAGGTAAAATAGTAGCAGCTTTTATGGCAGAGTTTCTAGATACTTGAGTTCTAAGCTCATTTCCCACACTGTTTATGAGCCACATCTATCCCTGTCCCATCACATGGGATGTACTTATCATCATCTCATCCATGGTAGTGACTGTGGGTGCATGGGTTCAAAGCCCACTCCCTGCACTGTTTTTGAGCCACATCTATCCCTGTCCCATCACATGGGATGTACTTATCATGATAGTGACTGTGGGTGCATGGGTTCTAACCCCACTCCCTGCACTCTTTATGAGCCACATCTATCCTTGTCTTATCACATGGAATGTATTCATCATCATCATCTCATCCATGGTAGTGACTGTGGGTGCGTGGGTTCAAAGCCCACTCCCTTCACTATCTATGAGCCACATCTATCCCTGTCTTGTCACATGGGATGGAACCAAAATCATCTTATGGATGGCTTTACTATCATGAATTTATTTTAAAATAGAAGCAGTGTTCTTACTGACAGAGACTCAAGAATCAAGACAGTTTATTTGTCTGTTATGTGACATATATACATATGAGAGATAGATGCTTAACTTGTTAAATTCTAACACAAGTCTAGAACTACTGGAACGGATAACATTTTCTGAGCTGTTGACTTCAGGCCCTTTTAGAGATAGTTATCATTATTCATAGCTTCAAAATCTAATAAGCCATGACATTCTTAGTTGGCATCCTTACTTTGTGATGGAGATATCTGTCTATTTATTTGTAATCACAGAATCTAAGGCTGAGGTAATGGTTGTTAGCTTTTTCCAAGAAGTGCCCGATTAACTCATTTCTGCGGTGGATAAGTTTCATCTAAGTCATTAATAGCCATCGTTATGACGGTGTCCTCTCATTCGGGCCCTATTAAAAAGTAATCACTCCTAACTGAGCCGGAGTAATGATTCTCCAGCAATAACTATCACCGCTTGGCTTAACAATGGTACTACTTTACTCCGGGGGGATGTAATGGATGTAGTGCGGCTCAGAAAGGTGAATATAAATTACTACGTCGGACTCTTTCATCATACGAAAGTGCGCGCGACAAAGGAGAGTCGGAGAAATTTGTCACACACGACTCGCGGAGACTCCGCCAACGAGTCATAGAGAGTGAGGAATTATAAAAGCGGGCGCCAAAAACTCTGATAAATTGGCAAAAGGTGGATGGTGCATGAAATCCCATTGCGGACTGCCAGCCCGAGCTGTTTGGATGGGAAACTCTAAGAGTGGAAGCGCTGAGTGTGAAGATATCGCGATACGTACAAACCAATACTGCCCGAAAAGGAGCCTAAAAAGCTAAGCGTATAACTTCAAACAAATCAATTTCCTTTGCAGTCTCTTGTACCCTAAGCATTCCCCCAGACAAGCTCCAACATCTATTCCTGCCAATTTTTTATTGATGAATAATAGATGTTCCCAAGAACCAATGCCAGCCTTTTTGCAGTATTTACTTTTCATAATCTCCAACTTTCTCTACTTATCTTTTGTAAGCCATTCTTTTGGCAGCATATGGACTTATCCAAAATCATTAGCACATTGCACTCGACATCATCTGTACAGCTCTTTATTTAGCTGGAAATCTATCATTACGTACAGCCAGTAATTCTTCGACTGAAAACATATGGGATAGCCTGCCATAAGGCTGGGGTCCTCATTAGGGCCAGTGCAAAAAAAATCTTGCTGTGTGGTTTTCCTCACTGATAGTTCATACAGTCCAACCAGTTTCTAACGAGTACTTTTACCACGATATGTATATGTGACAGATAATGACCGCGTTTGAGTGAATATGGAATTTATCCGAGGCTTTAGCCGAGGATTAATTGCATATTCACGAAAACAAGGTCATTATCTAACTTATGCCACTTGTTTTGTTTGTAGTTTTTTGATCACTTGCTTATGACGTTCTCCCCTTAAGAATTTTGTTTGCTTATTATATAAAATGTTCATTTGATTGTTGTGTTTTGTTTCATTGTTTTACTACAACTTGTAGCCAGTCAAGTGTGACCATATTCTCCCAGGTATATGCAATTTATCCCCCTGGAATCTTGGCCTCTGATTGGATGAAAAAGGCAAACAGTGGTATAAATAATATTATGCAGGTATACAATGAAAATGCTTCGCCTGGATATTTCATCGAACAGCACGATATTATAACAAAACCTGATTATTACAACGAGCATTTTTTGACAGTTGGAAATACACTGTAGTTCGTCATGCATCAGACCAACCGTAGTACTGGGCCATGTTGTAATTCTGTACTTCTAAATAAGATGACAGCAACTTGTTTGTTTGTTTGTAAGTTTACTTGCCAGAAGAAGCATATATGCTTATCGAGCTGGTACAAATTAAAGATAGAGAATTTACAACAATTCAATGTGATATTGAGATAATAATTACATGTGTATTAAAATTATATTGAGATTATAATGAAACAGAGTTGAATAATTTTATGCTATAAAATGGTACATTTATAATAGTTTTAGTGACTTGTGATTAGTGACCAGTAAAGATCATTGGATTTGGAATCCAAATTTCATCTTATAAATAACCTCATAATTGTGACAACCTAGCTTTCACAAAGGTCTGAAAAGTGAGGTGGTCTCAAAGGAAGTTCCATTGTATGAAAGAAAAGGCTCTTAGACTACATGGTAGTTCCTAGAAAAGTCCATACAAAAAGAACACAAAAAACCACTGACATTAAACTAAGATTTAAAGTTCCTTATGATTAAAGGGACATTTGTTTGTAAGTGGCCCCAAACTGTGTTCCAAGCTGGAATAGGACAATTTTGGACTTTTCTTCTGGTTACCCTTGGCAACAGCTATTTGCATTTTGGCCCTATCTTTTGTTCCCCTTGAAAGGCCAAATGTATTTTTGGCTGAGGGTGTATTGACAGGACCAGCAGACATCCAACCATGCATTACAATCAATGAGAAAAACGTGTGACTCCAATGTAAACAAGCCTCCTTGCCCTTTAAGACTTTGCCAAAGGTCTTCACTGGATTATTAATCTAAAGAGAAATGACTCAATTGATGTTCCATTGGTTCCAGTGGCAGAGAAGAGAAAAGCACAATAAGGAACCAAGGACCTGAATTCAGAAACGAATTCTGCTCATGTTTGCAATTTCAATAAGACAGCAAGATTCTTGAGACACACGAGGGCATGTTAAGCTGAATTGTACCTATTTAATGTAGGAATTTCACTAAAAAAGACAAATGATTATTGTATTTATTTTAATGAGTCCTATATAGACATCAACTGGATGATATTGTGTTATATTTGATGGATGAGAAAAAGCTGTATTGGATGAGCATTTGTCCACTGAAATTCAATTTGACTTCTGTACGATTCAATATAATTTTCTCTGCGACAAATTTTGTGGACACTGACATACTGTATGAATATAGATCTAATTGGACAAGCACAAAGTCATGAACTGTGTTTTCCAGCCACTGGTCTTATATGAACAGTTGCAGGCATAAATAATGATGAGATGATAGGCTTGGAGTCCACACATTTAACCCATGGATGGGATCTTTTACTTGCCCAGCATTGACACAATACCAGCTGAGATGTAGCTCATGAAGAGTGCCCAGGGCTAGGATTCAAACCCAATTCCAAACTGTCAAATCCATCAATTACAATGAAAATGATGGATTCTGTAACGACAGTCAATATAAAGTCACACAGTCAAATAACAGTCGAACAATCAAGATACAAAGCAAAAACAGATCTAGTTGACATGTGTAAGTTCTTTGTAGTGGGTACAGATGGTAAAATCGTATTTTAAGGACTTTCATGTCGAGGTGAAAGAAACAAAAGCAGATGTTTCAATCTTTCATGTTGTGGTAGCAGCCTTTGGGCTAAGCTAACTGGCCTGGGGGATGGTGCACTTTTTTTCTTGTTCTTTAATGTCCACTTCAAGAACAAAGTAGAGAAATCTGTAGAAAAAGGCACAGAAGACAAAGCTGAACAAATAAGAGGGCATTTGTGACAGACCAAAGAAAATAAACCATCTTTGATAGAAGACAGGAGTGCAGGAAGAAAAAAGGCAAAAAATGGTTGACCAGGAGTGTTTAAACTCTTCATCTCTTTCAAAGGGGTTGCAACTGAAAGAGAATGGAACCCAGGGGCAACTACAGACCTTGTGGGGTAAATAAGGGCATCCAAGAAGTACTATCTAATAAATTCACCCTTTTGGTGGGTAGTTGCATACGAAATATGTGTCTGCACAGGCCATAAGGATCTTTCAGAACTCCTGTCGTGAAATCAGTAATATTTTATCAAATAAAATCAATATTCTATTGATGTTGGAATAAGGGATATCACAGAGAACAGACTCACACATTATACAGAAATGACAGAATTATTATTATTATTTGTCATCTGAAATTACTTTGAAAATGACACCAGCTCGTGTTTATAACAGGCTAAGCTGTACTACAGAGAGCTGTTTGTTTCTTAGCAACTGTGTATTACAGATGTGTGTAAAAGTGTGAAAATAATATAGTCTGGATGGTGAACACAAAAAGCACGTAATAATACATCAGTAAAATTCGACATATGTTACATCTCTTTATTAGAGTAGAGACTTGAGATCCGATGCTGTGAACAATCTTGAGACACCACACGATTACAGACTAGGTCTGGGATAGGAATGGCTGATCACTAGCTATCTGCAGCTGTCTATAGCTAGCTGTAGATGTCTGTAGCTGCTGCTCTGAAGCTGTTTTGTAGAGTTATACCAAGCACTTTGGCCATACAAGAAGTGAAAGGTTCCGAATGAAGGGGTAATTTTGGACCTAGCTTAGTAGGGCACAATATAGGGGATTACAGCAGCCCCTTGTGCTACTCCACGCTCAGCCTATGATTATTACCCCAGCCTGCTTTCTGTACAGAAAAAACCTATCCTAAGATCACCTCACTATTCTGTAAGAACAATACAGATTCAATGTTATTTCATAGGGAGAAATCTGTGTTAAACGGAGCCCACTTTAACGCCTCATAATTTAGACCATTAAACACATAATATCCACTAACATTTACCTCATCATTGAGATCTTATTGAAGTTCAGACCACAATATTTGAACCAACTGTGGTCATACCCCTGGTGTTTCATTGGACAATATCTTTTGGAAGTTAGTTAAAATATATATATATTGGCAATTTGAGGCTATTGTGTCATATTGTATCTTGTCGTATCTTATCTTTTGATAGTTGCGACTACTTGTATAGTCTATGGTTTAGTCGTACAATAGTAATTGCTATAGGTGTAAAGGAAATGTCACAATAAAATATATTGAAAGCTCCTCTCCTCTCCTCTCCTCTCCTCTCCTCTCCTCTCCTCTCCTCTCCTCTCCTCTCCTCTCCTCTCCTCTCCTCTCCTCTCCTCTCCTCTCCTCTCCTCTCCTCTCCTCTCCTCTCCTCTCCTCTCCTCTCCTCTCCTCTCCTCTCCTCTCCAATGGCTTAGTGACACTACAGCCTTGTCCAGGGTGGGGTATCGAGCGGTTTTTGGATTGATAGCTCAATTGTAGGGATGCCGTCAGCACGGGGAAAAGCCTATTCGTCATGGGCGGGCAACGAGCGCCGTGTGCAGCGCTAATTCGTTACAAGAGGGCCTCGCTGTGTTGTGTTATATCGCAGATCACTCCGCGGGGATGGAGCTGGGCTGAAAAGTCGTCCTGCCCTATTGCTATGCCTCAAGGGCGGATCTTTTGGGTGGCAGTTAAAGAGGGGGGGGGGTGGTAGGGGGACAGGAGAATGCCTGTTCATTTGGCAGCTAGAATACTATGTACAATGGTTATGGTAAAACTTCCCGTTTATCCAAGCTAAAATGGTGTCCGCTCTAATTATAGTTCAACATTATGCCACCCTACAGCTACCTAACCCAAGCATAACCACCCAGTGCAAAAAACCAACAAGTTACTATCCTAGTACCAAGTGTTAGGGTTACTGGTTTTTTTTACTTGCCTAAGCATAGAGACAGAGTACAAGGCACCATCATATGGGGTAACTATTATACATTTAATATGCTCCATCCAATCCCCACCCCTCCCCCTTTCTAGCTCCTCCACTGAGCCTTTAAGAGCCCCCTGAATTATTCAATACAGAGCCGCTCATCACTTGTGCTGCCTCGCTCTCACTTTTATTATCACGTGACCTCATTGTCTTCCATAGCGAGGCTGATTTCCCACGTGATCTCAGAAGTGTTTTAACGCTCTCCTCAAAAGGAGATGGGCAATGGGGTCGCCAAACAATCATTTACGTCATCCATAACAATGCATTGTCCATCCTGGGGGATCATGGGAAAAATGGAACGGCGACAGAGTGTCCTTAACGCAATGGCTGCTAGCTGTCAACGCCTTAAGTGTCGGCACTGTGTTGTTTAACATAAAATGGCAAAGGGAGTGATGCTGTATTACAGTAAAACATCGCTACTTGCCTCCATCGTTGGTTGAACATTTAGTGACCAAAGATAATTAAAATCTAATGGCATAAGACCATTGTTAAAACATTAATTGGCAATGGGAACTTTGCTGTACAATTAGTGAAACTTTTGCTATTAAGACTAGTTAAGAAAAAAAAACAAAAACTTAACAGTAAGTCAAATATTACTTTTAAGATCGTTAGTTAAACATCAAATGGAGCCATGCTGCATTGCAATGAAATCTTGTTATTAAGACCTCACTATAGTCTAGCAACACTATTTACAGTAAATATAGGCCTACGCCCTTCTGCATACGTTTTGACTCTCTTCAATAAACTAGAGAACAAAAAAAAAAGATACAAAGAAAAAAACAAACCACTTCTGCACATTCTTTGTCAAAGTTAAGATAGACAGGTTCCAATGAAACTTGCAAATTCCACTCATTTTCATTCTGAGGTATGCAATTGTGAATAATCTTGACTTTAATTTGCACACAAATTTCTCCTCCCTCACTCCAAGCTAGTCTCGTGCACTAGTCTACAGTAACTCATGCCTTAAGAGAAGGCACTATTTATTAAAGTATCGTCAAAAATAAGTTGCAATATTTATTTATCATTATTTTCTACCTCTCTATTAAAACCACTGACAATGGACCAATATATACTCTTTTGATTGCAATTACCCACTATTAAGACCACTTCGCAATCAAGACCAATATTACATATGAAATATACCACAATAGTAATAATTTAATTGGACGTACAAACATTTCTGTTGTTAATTATGTGACCTTAATACTTAATTGCGAAGTTTAACTGAATTCTACTTTATTTAAGTACCACATTTCCCCCACTCTCCAACAGCCGCAGGTTGCCTGTCAAAGGGAGATTTTATCTCAACATTTTAGCATGTTTCCCCTCAGTCAGAAATCTGAAAGTTTTCTAGACATTGCCTGACAGGCTTTAATCCGCAGACTTCCCCCCCATAACATTGGCTTAATGAAACACTTGTGAAATCGGAGTTATGTTCTTTCAAAAGCCAAAGATTCGTAAATCTTCCAAATGGAATTTTGCCGTACTATTACCTGCAGTGGGTTTCAATGGTAATGCTTCAATATGTCTCAATGCTACTGGGTCTGACGCTTAGTCAGCTTATGTGACCAGCTGCAACAAGCAGACGTAATGATGAGATGATAAGGCTGCTTGGAGTCCACGCCATGTTACACATTACCCCCGTGGGTTGGATCTTTACTTGCCTCAGCATGGACACCGAGTACAAGGCACCACCAATGCTATGACCAGCAGGGGTAATGATGAGATGATAGGCTTCGATTCCACGCCATGTTACACATTACCCCCGTGGGTGGGATCTTTACTTGCCTCAGCATAGACACCGGGTACGAGGCACCTTCAATTTAACGCCTCATGCAACTGGCATCCAGAAAATTGTAAAACGCATTTTGCAAATAAGTTCAAAAATCTAAAATATGAAAAACTAAATTCAGACGTAAAAATTAGATATTTCAAAACACCAGACATGATAAAACTCTTGAATTTATCTTTATTCAAAAGATATGCTCTATGAGTTATATATAATATTGCAATAACTTATAAGGTAAAATTACATGCAGAATATTACATGCTATCATGTACACATGTCATGTTATCTTTTGAAGTGCTCTTCTAACCAATACATGATAGCATTAGGAATATTAATATACACGTTTCTTATGATCATGTCTGTCACATGTGAATAATGTATGAAAGAATTTTTACTGTACATATGAATTATGATTAACTTCAAATATGAACCAAATTTTGGGTAAAAAAAGCTATTAATAATTTGGTAAATTTATAGTGGACCTTCGCAATTATAGATTATATTGGACTGTGGTATGGTGCGGATTCCAATTAGGTTATCATCTCATCATTACATCTGCCTCTGGCAGCTGGTCATATTAGCTGGCATAAACATAACTTGGGTCTTAAATAATGAGTGGGTCTTAATAATGAGGTGGTCTTAATAGTGAGGTTGTCTTAATAGTGAGGTTGTCTTATTAGTGAGGTTGTCTAAATAGTGAGGTGGTCTTAATAGTGAGGTGGTCTTAATAGTGAGGTTGCCTTAATAGTGAGGTGATCTTAATAGTGAGGTGGTTTTAATAGTGAGGTGATCTTAATAGTAAGGGTTCTTAATAGAGAGGTGGTCTTAATAGAGAGGTGGTCCTACCAGTGTACTTATTGTCATATACTATTTTATTTGACTTCTTATTATCGCTCAGGGGGTGTCGAGCAGGCCAAAACAAGACGATATTGCATTGTGCGCATGCCTGACCTTGTCACGTGCTGCGATTTATTATCACGTGGTACAGCCACTTGCCACGTGACATCATTTGTTGTGGGGCTAGGAACCCATAAATGGCGTAGTTTGGCTTACTTAACTTAATCCGAAGAGTGCTATAGTGTTAGTAGGGGTTAACTGGAGGCACAAACAGAGCAACATGAAGGTAGACCATTGCAATTGATAGATTGGAAATCTAACTAAAATTATAATTTAAGTTCACCATTAGGTGAAATACACTATTCCTGTATTGTATTATATTGTATTGGTGTATTGGATTGTATTATATTGCATTATATTGGATTGTATTATATTGCCAAATGCAAGGCAGACGTAATGATGAGATTATAAGACTTGGATTCCACGTTATGTTTACACATTTACCCCCAGGTAGAGAGCGGGGGGTGTATTGTTTTTTATTCAGACATCCATCACTGTATCGTCGCTGTGCTATTGGTCTGCCATGATACGATTTGGAGTCCACACCACATTACACATTTACCTCATGGGTGGGGCATTTCAGTTGTAGACGCTGAATGCATAGCACTAAAAGGTTTACAGACTCATCTGATCCAACCCATGTGACTTACCAAAATTGTCAAGGTCAGGGATCGATCATCGGACCTTCAGAAAACTGTTTGGCTCCTGGACAACTAGACCAATTAAGTCCCAAGTTATTGGCTACTGTCTAAAATCAATCACTGTTTGGTTTAAGATTATTGGCAATCCATTGGGTCAATTAATTACCACGGTTGTCTGAAGTCTTGCATAGCAAATGCTAATGTTGAATAGTCATGCCAGCAATGTAATGTTTATGACATCATAAATAAACCTATTGTCTGTTTTGTTTCAGATATCTTCCTTTTGCCTCAAACTGGCCTTTGTTTGGTCCCTTTTGTGTCATTGCATTTCAATCACACGAGAGGGCGCCATGGTGTGTGGTAGCCATAGTAACTCAATCAGTTTGAGGCTCAGATAAAATGGCAGTAATTAGGTGTCTGATCAGTTGTTCTAATCAATAATGATGAAGATGGATGTCTGAGTGCTCCCAAGGCCTAATCCCAACACACACCTCTTCCTGTGTCGTCTCAAGAAGCCCCCCTAGCTCATCCCCGGAGCAGAACCCATTGTCTGTATTAGTACCAGAGCAGTGAAGGTCATACTGGAGCCACTTAATACTGGCCAAAGGCTACAATGTGAAGTATTGGGACACATCGCATGGCCTTGTTTCACTCCATAAGATCACTATAAGACTGCTGCGGGCTGTGGACCACATACAAATGCTATGGTGTCACAGATGCAATATACCACACCACCATAGAGCCAAACCATGTCTAGCAGTGTTGCTTAGTTTAGTCATGGAGGTATCTATAGTACCTCCATGGTTTATTGGTCTTAATGGTGAGGTGGTTTTACTAGCGAGGTAGTCTTAATTCGGTGGTACAGTCACTAACTAAAAGTAGGTTGTCATTGCATGTGGAAATCACCTCATTACAAAAATCACTCTCACCGTGAAATCTTCTGGTTTTAAGGATTAGGTGGTCTTAATAGCGAGGTAGCCTTAATTGTAAGCCGCTGGTCCTACTGTCGGGGTTTATAACACATTGGAAAGTCACCTCAACAATAAGTCAATTTTTATTACGAAACTCTGTGGTTTTAATGGTAAGGTTGTCCTAATAGTGAGGTAGTCGTAATGGTAAGATGGTTCTAAAGCAGAGTCTCATCACCCATTGGAACCTTGAGGTCATCTCTTCAATTCAGTTGTTCATACTGATCATTATTAGCTTCAGTTACCAGTGTTCGAACCCCAGGCACCTCAGAGATCTGCCTACTACCTTACCCATTAGGCCAGGCAGTTGTTTGAACTGTCCTGAATATTTCAATGCTCCATGTCAATCTATCCTAACCTAATTACCCTTATTAAGCAAATATTCAGAAATGGAGACAGGACCAACTGGCAACTGTGCACTGAGCCAAAATCCCTGTAGAGCAAATAATACTGAAATTTCAAACCAAGCAAACACATTGGAAACTCAGATATGAACTAAAAAAAGAAGCATTTAGCAATTAAGGAATGAGTATATTTGCCTAGGCCTATTAAATCTCTCCTGAATCAATTAACAAACTCTTGTGCAACCGTCTGACCATCAATTATCTCCCAGGGATTGCAATTAGGAAACTAACAGTGATTGATTTAGTAAATTTTCAAATAACCAAAAATTGTTTCATTTCCTAAAATGCCATGTGCAGAAGTGGCTTCAATTAGTTAAAATTCAGGGGACAGATGTGAATATTGAAAAGCAGAAATATGATATTGTCAAAATAACCAAGAGCATGAAGGATTGCTGGACATTTTTCTGCATTTATTATTCATAAGAAGATGTACGATCCAAAGTTGACATGTTTCAAATCACAAAAATAAAACAATTCACCCACTCAGAGCAACTGATTAGCTCTTGAGTGATGGTGCTGCTTTTGCTAATTGCGATGCGATTTTTCTTGTTTTGATTGTGCAGGAAAACCTCACTATGAAGACTGATTTTGTAGAAGTTACTGGTCTTAATAATGAGGCGATCTCACTGGAAGAGAACACTCGCCATGCGAATAGCTCGAACCCGAGCCCGGACACTTTTTGTAAGCTATATCGCAGCTGGATGTCAATCGTATTACATGTCAAATTAGAGGTACCTTGTACTCGGTGTCTATACCGAGGCAAGCAAAAGAGCCCACCCATGGGGTAAATGTGTAACATGGGGTGGACTCCAAGCCTTATCATCTCATTATGTCTACCTCTGGCAGCTGGTCATGTAAGTGGGCATAACTTGGATTTGACCTAATTGTGGGATACCTTAATGATTGAACTCCCGCTACCCACTATATTTTCTGGTTTTATTTCATGCAGCTAAAATCACAAACCTAGATGTTTCTACTTGGAAAACTAGATCAATCATGACCATATAGGTTTTCCTGTGGTAAAAGTAGTTTACCTCCACACATTTCTCTTGACCCTCATGGTTTCCTCTGTTACTAGCAGCTTCTCTGTACAGATTAACTGAGGCCTTGGGAGGTTTCCTACGATAAAAGCAGTTTCCCTGTGTAGATTTACTTTTCATCCTGACTCTGATATGGTATCCTGTTGTAAAATCCTCCGCTGATAAACCACAACCCTAGCCGTTTCCTGCGGTAAAACCAGTGACTGGACAAGGTTAAGCAAATCTGTAGAAGCAAATTCATTGATCAGTGTGATCACCCCCCCCCCCCCCCCCCCCATCTAGCAACTACAGCATCTGCGAAATATTCATCCGAGCTGTGCTTTGGAGGGATTTGGGCTGGCCCATTTGGGTGACATGGCTATCTGTAGCAGCACATTGAATGCCAATCTGTATGGGGTTGTCACCCCGAACCCCTGTGACCTGACCTCTGCTTCCTTCACACCTTTCAGCACCCCCTGTCTCCATTACATTGCACCCCCTATTGGACTTGTTATAGAGATGAAGCAGGCTGTCACATTGGTGACTTGTTTTTTCATAGATATTATATGGAGTCACTTAAATGGGTGACTGGATTGCTGGTCAAATGTGTCGTCCATATTTTGCCCCTTGATCAAGTATGGGGTAAAAATAGCATCAATGTTGGCTGGCCTGGGATAGAAATTAGCAGAAACTGTCAAGCTAGGATGGAAAACTCCACCTTACTTTAAGATTATCTTACTATTAAGCCACCTCACAATTAGGACCACTAAGTGTTTGTAAGACGATATTTTGCAATTAACTTGTAATTTACTTGAATAGTCAAGGCCAATACAATATATTGATATAAGAGATCAAAGAATATTTCACCTTAAGTACTACTGTAGCTGGTCAGAAATATTTCTATCCATGTATCTGATCTTGATGACAGTATAGAGTGATATTTAAAGAAATAGGTTAAATTAGTATGTATGTATAGAGAAAGCAGCACACATAAATTATCCATAATAAACTTGGTATAGTACAAATATATTGTAGCATTGTTTAAGCATAAGGTCATAGCCTTTATAGCATTAATCATTCAAACACTAACATAGATATAATTTAGTTCATGGTGTAAGATGAGAGCATTGCGATATCATTTGATAGTACACGAAGGACGTCTGTGACTAAATCCGATAAGCGAAGACAGCATTGGCTCTTTCACAGATTCACACATTGTAGAAATTGAAGCACCCTTAACACTAGGGCTAGGTCCTGATCTGACCGGGCACGTTAACCGGTAGCCGCAGACCGGTGGACCGGCCGTGGGCTCTGGCAAGGACCAATCCCATTTTGCGGCTATTTGGGCAGCCATCTTGGAGTGGCCCGGCTGAAGTACGATGTGTGTGGAGAACCATCACTCATTGGCCGATTGCATTAGGGAAACTATGGTTATCTGGGATAACCTTGTTACTAGGGATGAGATTCTCACAAAAGCGCCTCCTAACGCCATCTGCTTTTCCTCAGCGTCACATGACCATTCCAATCGTTCCAATTGGCCAGAGCGAGGCTCCTTCGGGTGCCTTCCGTCTTCTCTTATTTTCGAATCGGTTCGATACTTGCCCTTTGCTCTTGCGAATTTGCCCGTTGGGCTATTTTCGAAAACTGTCCAGGACTCGAGACAGCACCATGTTGACTTGCCTCTTGCTCCTAAAAGTTAAAAGTGAACTAAACCGAAGCGACCAGATGGGAGCGGAGTGCATTAAATCTCCATCCGCGACACAAAAATACACTAGACGATGTCTTCGGACGAAACATAGTGAGATGTTTGCGGTCAATAATTTTTGTGTTTTATATTAAGAGTTGACATGGTGAGGACTCCATGCCTTATCATCTCATCATTACTTCTGCTTGCAGCTGGTCGTATAAGCTGACTATCCTTCAGGCCCATTGACATTGAGAAATTGACCACTGAATGATGAGACAATATACGATAGGACTGGAAAAAGCTAGGACTTGTTAACCGTGGTTTACTATATAGTGGAATGTCGACTACTACAAATGCAATATTTGGTTCTGATATAACCGTTTTGCAATATCAAGACTTCAGAGGCAAGAATGTTATGATGATAGAAATATCTTTGTTGGAATATACCAATGATTGGATAAGTTTGGCCTGCAACTCTAAATATCACTCAAACGAAGGTACTTTAATAAATAATCATAATTAAATAAATTTGTATAAACGCCTGTTTCAGAATGATTTCTGCTTATCGGCGCTTGGATTACAAAAGCCTATTGTTCATAGGCAGTTCTGAATAGATGAGATTTTAACTTTCTCTGAAATCCATCATTGGTGGATATCTGCTTGTTATCTTCAGGTAATTTATTCCAGAGGTGAGAAGCAATGCATGAGAAAGCGCGTGCTCCAAATTTGTTAATGGACTGAGGTTGGAGGAGCGAGTTATTACCATACTATAAGTATATAATCATATTTAAACATTAATTAAACATGAAATTTCCTGAATACTCATTCATCATGGTCATAATCAATCCTAAAACCACACTTTCGGAAAATAGACTTTTCTAACTAAGCCAATATGTACGTTACACTCGTGTTAGAGGTATTGCATTATTTTTAGCTCATGTCTCTTCAAATATTCATTTGTAAAAAAAAACCTTTTTCCCAATATAAATCCAGATACTAAAACGTATCCACAGCTTTTATCAATCTCCAACGGGGTCTATGATAGATTGATTAAACAATCTGAAGTGTGACTGAAAGGGGGGATAAAAATGCTTCTGCCTCTAGCCTTAAGTGAATTACTGACTCAATACCTCTGTTAGAATTAAGGTCGTCCTCTCTCAATTAACTTCATTGGTAATGACACCTCTGGGCAGAGAGAGAGAGAGTGAGAGTGAGAGACTGTCTAGATGGAGCACAACGCTAGAATAGGGGAATGGTGCTTTTTCTTTTTTTTGGAAGCTTGGTTAAACACTACAGTGGGACTAAAGAGTTTAGAACACCACATACTAATATACAGTACCCTTCAGAATAAACATCTAGGCTTTTTCTAGCTAGACATAGCCAGCTCACCGATTCAACAACACCCCGCTAGCCGCAATTATACAGTAAATGATCTAGCAGATCCTAGCTATAGCTGTCTACTGAAAACTATGACTAATATATATGCGTGTCATCTATATGCACTTCTATGATGTAAAGTTTGAATTGTTGTTTTAATTCTAAGGCTAATTCATCCCTGCAAAACACTGACTGATTGGTTGACCGACTTACTAAATGCCTGATTATCGAAAAACTGGCTAACTGCCTGACAGATTGACTAAAAGAATGGCTAACCAGTTTGCTAACTGGCTGAATAATTATATTATAGCCAATTATTTGATTAGCTAGGTTGACTTAATGAGTTGCTTAAAGTCTGGCTGGCTGGCTGGCTGTCTCGCACCTGGCTGGCAAACTGGCTAATCAGTTGATGAACTGGTTAAAGATTACTGATTGACAATGTCTAGCAAGTTCAGAATAACAGCAAGAAAGAAGGAAAGAAGGAAAGAAGGAAGGAGACAGAGAGAATGAAAGAGAGCCAGAAAGAAAGAGACAAGAGAGAAAGACAGAAGACAGAAAGAAGGAAAGAGAGAAAGTCAGAACCACATTATTTATATTCCATACCCCTCTAATGCATCTTACTACTAGAGAGCAAAGTTGCCAAGGCATGCTGTCAAAACAAGTTAAAAACATGTTTAAACTTTAAGATATTCTGTAATTAGGGACCTTATACAGGAATTGCATGATAGGAGACCAGTACCCAGCTTTTCTTTTCCTACATTGATTAATTCCTAGTTTGACATGGGTGGAAGACAGGGACTCAGTGCCTATTGGATTTCTCATTGGAAAATTCTACACCCTGCACCAAAAATATATTGTTTGTTGTCTTCAGGGGGGTCTGGGGGGTATCATATTACTAATTACTGAATTCTTTTGGGCTGTATCTATAGAACTGTTTCAGAAAGACTTACAATCTTACTGTTTACATTGGGATTACAGGGAAACCTTGCTTATAAGACCACTGAAGTGAAATGTTGCCTTGTCTTCAAGGGGTGGTCTTAATAAATAAGTACTACACAACGTTTAAGAATATAATTTGGACACAATTGTACATATGGTCTTAAGTGTGAATCGTTCTAAATAGTGAGGTGGTCTTAAAGTGGGGTCGATCTGTACAGCAGTTTATAAGAGCAATAATCAATGCCATTAGGAAGCTCTTTTTCAGTAATGATTTCCTCTTTGACAACAGTAAATGGCGCTCATTAAAAAGTTGTATATAGTTTTGCTATTAACATGGTTGGAAAAGCTTGGAAATGTTTAGAATACATTGAAAACCATACATCAAGTGAAGTGTATAATGATACATTGTGTGGATATTTTAACCCTGTACCTCACTACGTTGCCAGTACATTTGGCTCTTTTAGAAACATGTGAAAATAGTATGTGTGTCATCTAAATATGTATCCATACCATAAAATAACAAAATATATTAATGTACTCTACACACATTGTGGCAGTGATACAGTTACAACACTGCCAGGAACACTTCAATTGAAGATAAAGAAATCTAGCAAAATGACTGGTATAAAATGTGTCTTCATTTCGCAGTTTAAGGTATGGGATCAGTTGCAGTGAATATAGAATCAAATACACACTGTCTTTTATAAAGGACACATAGAATTGCTGCCATTGCACTATTGTTTAGTTGATAATGATAAATCCAGCCCATGGGTTAGTCACCCCCTGTCTTTACCCTTGTAATGAAGAGCCACAGTCCATACCCCTACAGGGCAATCACCCTGTCCCCCCACAATCACCCCCTCCTATTGAAAGACAGATGAGGTGGGCAACTTTTTGGTGGACGGTTTGTTTGGAGGACGAATTGTTTGTTGGGCAAACAGCGGGCCGATGTATCGTGGATGGAGGTCGTGGCAGTCAAATCGTCCACTTGCCAGAAAGGCAGATGAGTTAACAGCAATTAATCCACATCTCCCAGTGCTCCCAGGCACAGTTTACATTAGTGGCCCGGGGAAGATTGGAATAACAAAGGCTGCACACATATCTCTGTTTTATGGGACACACATTTATGAGGACAAACATTTCTGTTCCGCCATGATACGCCAAGTTTACGGCAGCCTCCCATCACCCGGGCGCCATCTGCGGCATCTTACGTCAACCCCTCCGAAAGAGGGCGGAATTCGTCTGGATTTGGTTGACAGTTCTGCAGGAACTATCCCAGTTGGATAGGTTTGAGTGTGGAGATAAATTGGTATGGTTGAGGTGATGAGTTTGGTTGCTTGAGATGATAGTAGGTTGTCAGCATTAACATATGTAAGACTAGTCAAGCTCATATATAGGATTTAATTGGTTGAGAAGTGTTTGGACTCTACGACATCTACTGTCGGGGCGGGGGCCTAGCTCAGAGGTAGCGCTCTGGGCTTCCAACCGCTGGGTCCAGGGTTCAATTCCCAGTCGAGCCTAAGTTGGATGGCTGTTTCATCCTTCATCTCATTGCCATGGTCCCTGCCTGTCCTAATTAGCCTATCAGGTGCAGAAATACAGGATGTAAACCCCTAATCGCCCACCCACCCACGACATCTACTGTCAACCCTCGAAGAGGTGGTATTCGTTTGGACTGGTTGACCACTGTTGACAGTTCTGTGAGTTTGATCATCTGAGACAAATTGGATTGGTTGAAGTGATGAGTCAGATTGGTTGAGACAATAGTTAGTTGTCATCATAGGTTGGATTGGTTAAGATATGTATGACTGGTTAAGATGATAAATATCTTAGTTCAATTGAAATGGTTACTTGGTTAGGATGAGTTGGGCTCAGTACTGGCTGGATAGGTTCAATTTGGTTCAAATGAGCTAGAATGGTTGAGATAGGTTTGATTGGTGAAATAAATCGGATTGTATGAAATAATGAATTAAATGGTATAAATTAGGTACTTATATGATTGATCAGTCCACTCTTGGGTGGTTTTGCCACTCCCTCATAAGATGTTTCACCATTATATTTTACCTGAGGCTGGTTTTAGCCAACCCTTCATTATACTTTTTGAGCTCAAGGGTGGTTTTAGGCAACCCTTCATTATACCTTTTGAGCTCAAGGGTGGTTTTAGCCAACCCTTCATTATACTTTTTGAGCTCAAGGGTGGTTTTAGCCAACCCTTCATTATACTGTTTGAGCTCAAGGGTGGTTTTAGCCAACCCTTCATTATACTTTTTGAGCTCAAGGGTGGTTTTAGCCAACCCTTCATTATACTTTTTGAGCTCAAGGGTGGTTTTAGCCAACCCTTCATTATACTGTTTGAGCTCAAGGGTGGTTTTAGCCAACCCCTCATTATACTTATTGTGCTCAAGGGTGATTTTAGCCAACCCCTCACTAACTCATAAATCTATTTCTCATTCATGGCTAATCTTAGTGTTAATAATAATGTCTGAACAATGCACTAAATCTATGCTTTTGTCTGTCTGTTTTTTTTTTTGTCTGCTGCACCATTTATATTATGTGCAAATTTGTCTTCGAAATGCTCACCCAAATTAGCTTACATACGTGAGCACTGCTTTTGGGAAATTTCTCAGAAACCACTGATGCACAATATGGCATTGTCTTACGTCACTTTTGACATATATCAAATTGTAAATGTTCCCAATTTGTGATGATGTCACCAATGTCAGCAATTTCATTGTCATATTCCTAATATCCACCATTGTTTGCATTCAAGATACCTTTAAAAAAAAAAAAAACGCAACAGAAGGTGGATAATGCCTTTTGCATCATTCCGGTGGGGTCATTAAGTACTCCTGTCTCAGTAACAAAAGATAAACATTAAGAATTCTTAAGCTCTTAAGCAAGAAATATGGAGCCTTATTTTATGACTGCCTTTTTTCAGCTTCTAAAATAATACACAAAGCGGTGTTAATGTACTGCCTGTTCTGTGACAATGGCAACAAAAGAAAGGGCACATAACCACAGAAAAATTACTAGATGCGTCACGCTGTGATAATGGATCTTCAGGTCAGTACACTGAATGAACATGACCATACTACATGGCCAAATGTGCCACATGCGTTTTCCATGAGTTGGATAAATGCGTGGAAAACGCACGGTTTTCGCTTAAATGTAATCAGGCTAAAACCAGGCGTTTTCCATGCGATTATCCAAACGCCTGGAAAACGCATGTGGCACATTTGGCCATGTAAGTCATTTTCTGTAATAAGTATTTATTTTAGTGTAATTCTTTTCCACTAGTATTTTTATTTTACCAATATCTGATACACAATATTTTGTTATCAATATTTATATAAATGATATTTCATAATGATATTTCATATGAAATATAAAGTAAACCAAGTTATGGATATCAGTAGCTACAATATGCATCATGTATGCATCTAATAGAAGGGATGAAGTTATGAAGAGATGAAAGTGATAATAATTTCTGGTTAAGATGATATTTGTGATGAAATATAACATTGCGATATATCATAAAACGAAGTCTTCTTGTAAATCTCATAAATTTTGAAATCACAAATTAAAACCTTTTGCAATAAATTTCCTTTTGCGATGATGAATGATGATGAACACTATCTCCTGAACGATGAACTTGATGGACTTGAGATTATATGAATTTCTATAAAATGAAAGAAAAAAAAAAAAAAAAAAGACAATAAACTCACCATCATTGCTGGCTTGCTCTCCTGTCCTGGCGGTGAGAATGACAATTGCTATTGTTAGAAAAATGTTCTTGAAAGCGTTTCGTGTGAATAAACGCTCGGTCGCGGAGATGCCCATTGTTGCAAAATTGAGATGTCGGAATCCGAGCGAAGAATACTTGCGACAACTGGTTTTAGAAGGAAGATATTTCAGTTCCCATCCAATGATTTAGAGTTTATGTATATATATCTTCTATAACAAACCTCAGGAATATATCTAGTCTAGCGACTAGGAAGAACATCTCAATTTGATGAGTATAATTT
This sequence comes from Alitta virens, assembly GCA_932294295.1. NCBI lineage: Eukaryota > Metazoa > Annelida > Polychaeta > Phyllodocida > Nereididae > Alitta > Alitta virens. The sequence goes on along the minus strand of OW028578.1, from coordinate 9,425,119 downwards.
GAAGCGTTTGAACGAGATGGCTGGGTACACACAAAAATAATCAATCCACCAATATATGGATATTTTCAAAGTGCAATGAAAGTATACTCCACTCCAGTTCTTCAGCGCATTTATTCCTTTAGTCTTTTTTATTTTGTGTAGTACTTTCCACACTATAAGGCTATTGCAGTCAGAATGTCAGTTCACAATATGTAATCCAGAAAAATGAAGTAGCTGTACTTCCTCCTTGTATTCAAACTTCTTCAGTGATTTCCAAAGTCTTCAAGCTGGAAAATACAACATAACAAAGATATGAAAACTTCGTTATTTTACTACATAAAATAATAGTTATTTTAATGAAATGATCATTCCAAACACAAAACAGTTATACAAAGTCAGTCCCCTGATAGCATTCCAAATCAGCCCAGCATCGTGTCCATATAGGCCACTATCGTTTCAACATCGTACTAACATGACCGACATTGTGCTGAAGTTGAAACAATTTGGAATGTGTTTAACAGCGGACTCGGAACCCCTATGTCAGTTTTTGTTCAAAACTTTATTCTGCTCTACTCCCCATTTGCATTAAATTGCATCAAACGTGAATCATAATTCGCCTATTTTTAACCTCTGCTGTCACGTGACGTCACTATGACCTATATATATTCCATCCACCAGAGGTCACTGCCCTTGTGTGGAACTCCTCTAACAAGAAGGTGTGAAGCAAGGCACATTGTTTTCTCCACTCTTTTTCATTATTTCCCAAGAGGTTTAAGGGGTCTAGCTCAGCTGTTTAAGTAGTCCTCTATCCTAAGGCGGGCTGAAAAGGCATAATAAGTAAGCTATACTGGGACATTAGCAAAAACCCAGCTCAGCTAAATTCACACCATTATGAAAACAGCAGACCCAACATTAGGACTACCTCACTATTAAGAACACTTCACTATAAAGAACACACCGCCATTGCCAATGTTTGACCATAGGCATAGGTTTATTTTCACTTTGTCATAGATGTGACTCATCCACTGAAATATATGCATGCTGTAAAACTACAGGATATCTAAAGTATTTTGCTTCTAAAGAAATGAAATCTCTAACTGTCACGAAACCATTGTCCTATGTCAGGTATTATTAATGTTATCATATCATACTTTTGTTTTTCACGAATTTTAATGCAAAAACAACCGATGTTGTCATATTGTCATTGTTGCAGACTCTTAGCCGTTGTATCTTACCTTACAATGAATACCACCTCACCATTAAGACCACCTCACCATTAAGACCAGTACATTTTGCACTTTGAGTGTTCTTTATAGTGAGTTTTTCAAAGTACTGTATATTGGTCTTAATAGTCTAGTGGACTTTATAGCGAGGTGGTCTTAATAGTTAGGTGGTCTTTAAAGCGAGGTGGTCTTAATAGTTAGGTGGTCTTTATAACGAGGCTGTCTTAATAGTTAGGTGGTATCTATAGCAAGATGGTCGTAATAGTTAGGTGGTATCTATAGCAAGATGGTCTTAATAGTTAGGTGGGCTTTACAGTGAGATGCTCTTAATAGTTAGGTGGTCTTTATATCGAGGTGGTCTTAATAGTTAGGTAGCCTTTATAGTGAGGTGGTATTAGTGGTGAGGTGTTCTCAATGGTGAGGTGGTCTATGCTGTCTCAATAGCGTATGATTGGTCCATTATTTAGTGGTCTTTATAGCAAGGTGGTCTTAATAGTAAGGTGGTCTTAACATCAAGGAATGCTATACTGTATTTTGAAACCTCCTAAAACATTGTTGAGTGTGAATTTTGTCTCGAATTTAACCGTTGTCTCCTCATTTTCCCCTCTCCTGTGATAATTCGCTAATTGAGAAATCTGCTGTGAATGATTTTGATTTTAAACTGATTTGCCACATTGAGCCGCCGAGTGTCGCCACTCGCTAGGCGTTAAATTCGAAGAGGAGTTTTATAATGAGATTATCGGCCAGAAAGAGATTAACGCCATTAGAATTGCAGAATAATTCCAACCATTATTGGTCTTGACTTTTTTGCACACTAAGAAGAGAGTTCGTTTAGGTGGGAGCATTTTCACAGTTTCAGTTTCAGGACTGCAAAAGTGTAAAGGTATTAATAAACCTTTGATGTAAATGTAAATAAATGTCAAATTTATGTATGTAGGTTAAAGGTTAAATATGTGACACACATACGCTGCTAACTATACAATTATATTGTCAGGCCGTTTCAAGAATGAGCCTTTCTCAATTCCCTTGGGGAGTATACTGCCCGTAACACAGAGTTATCCGCAGCGGGCTAGGCACTCTACAATCGCCATCACCGTCCATAGCCAGCTCCCCATTTATACCTGGGTGGAGTGGAGCAAAGAGTTACAGAGGATCTGCTCAGTTCCTCCATGCCATGGTGGGGATTTGAACCTGCAACCGTTTGGTTTGAAGGTAAGAACATTATAACTACTAGGCTAACTACTAGGCTATGACACCCCCTTGAAGCCAATTACAGCTTCAGGAAAACGCTCCAGTTCATCCATACATTATATATGAATTAGGAGATGACCAAGTTATATTATTATACCAGTCTAGAGCTAAATTTATTTTATGAATTAGGAATGAATATTAATCTCAATGCAGGGTAGTTCATCGAAACATGTATTAATATCAGGATACCGCAGCCCTCTAAAAGGCTAGTACTTGTTGCTCACAATGGTTGATACCATGTTGCACCTTTATTCTATAACAGACCCATGTTACACATTTACCCTATGGGTGGGGTCTTTTACTTGTCTCGGCATAGACACCCAGTACAAGGCACCACCCATTTAACATCTCAAGCAAATGACATTCAGCTAATGTGGGTCATAGAAGTGTTGCCTGGCCAGGATTTGAACCCAGTGTTATGGAATGAACTGACCTACATTTGAATTTCCACACGAATAGAAATAATACAGGACCCAACCCAAATTTACAAATAGACACCTTTTTCTTCAGAATTTAATATTGTCACAGTGCAATTGCATATTATCACAGCACTGCATAATGACTGTGACAATTACTATAGTCTATTATTCATAACACTTCATGTTCATGGTAAATTAACAGGGAAACCGCTTATTAAGAATAGTTTTAGGGTAACATTTTCTGGCCTTAGTGACTATACATACAGGCTTAATATTAAGGTAAATACAATATTTCTGGCCTCAATAACTATATAAAATCTCAATGGAAAAGTAAGATAAAATATGATAAATAGTTGACACACAATAGAGTTACAAACATGTAATCTTATTTGTGAGGTGGTGGTAGTGGATTAAGGCTTTACGTCCTGTATTTCTGCACCTGAAGGGGTAATTAGGACAGGCAGGGACCATGGCATTGAGATGAAGGATGAAACAGCCATCCAATTTAGGCTCGACCGGGAATTGAACCCGGGACCCAGTGGTTGGAAGCCCAGCGCGCCACCAATGAGCTAGGCCCCCACCTCTTATTTGTCATGTAGTTTTTTTATAGTGAGATGGTCTTAAGGTGAAAATCCACTGTATAAAGACATATACATCGCCTGTTTAAACACATTTTAGCGCATTAAACCGTCGTGAAAAGACACCAGTTCAGTGTCAATTAAGCGGAACACTTAAAAGGTCCATCTTAGAACGCCATCACTTTATGTATGTAATCGAGCATCCAATTTTTTTTTATCCCTATTTAATGATTCGTTCAATCGACAAAAAAAAAAGACACAAAAAAAGATTTTTGACACCTCCGCACCTGATGACCCTATGATCTAACTATTGAATTTGACTCAAAAGGGGGGAAAAAAATGAAAGAAAAAATAAATCAAAGGAAACCTCAGAAAAAAAAAAAAAGAAAGAAAAAAGGCTGTTACATTTTATTGGATATTTTGAGCATTTCAGACCTCACTATTAAAAACACTTTAATGAGTATCTACTGGCCGTAATAGTGAGGTGTCTTTATAGTGAGGTAAAAAGCAATGGCTAGAATTTGTGGTGGCAATGGCGAAGTGGTCTTAATGGTGAGGTGGTCTCAAAACTTCGTAATAAGAAAAAACTATATCAGTATGTTAGACTATACAGTGTAACTTCACTATTAGGGCCACCAATGTGTCTAATATATAGGTCGTTATGACGAGGTATTTTAATGATGAGGTGGTCTTAATATGAGGTATAATATAATGACAGATATGTAGTTTTCACACATTTAGTGGCTTTAATAGTGAAGTAATCTTACTATCGAGGTGGTCTTTATGTTGTGATGACCCCAGGTCACTGACCTTACTAGGTCAGTGACCGACTTTGACGCGCACTGGGTGACCCGGACCACGTGACCACGGGGTCTTGGCGGGAATACACCCAGACCGCGTCAGTAGCTGAAGAAGCAGAGGATAGGCAGGCTGTGCGGCGGGGCAGGGCAAAATAAACTTTAAAACTGGAATACCAACGCTTTGTCTTTCTTGGGGAACCTTACAAATTGGCGCCCGATATGGGACTTGAAGAATCGGATGTAGGGTTCCCCAATTGGATAGAAGACATGGACGACGCATGGACAAGGACATAAAAAACGTTTTGAACTTTTTGAAAAAAAACATGACTTCGCCACGGCCACGCTGGATAAAGGTGCCAGCGACCGCGTGGTTTAGTCAGTTGCAGCGGAGCACAGGAACCGTCAGCATCTACATTGAGCGTCAGCAGCAGCGACGTTGCGACTTCAAAACTTCAAGCTACACATATCTACAGTTAAGTAGAATTCACGCTACAATACTCTACCTTATTTAGTGTGTTTTAGCCCCACGTATAATGCCTGCAAAGTTGCGTAAGAGGCCTGGCTTGGTATCAGCCGACACGAGTGAGCCCGCATCGACTCCGGTGCCGGGCCCCTCGCAAACGGCGGATGAGTCAGCTCTACGTGCTTCGACTAGGAGTAAAGTAGTGCGAACGCCGGGACGCCCTCGTAGACGAGAGGCCACGGCGGATAGGACTCCAAGTCCTGGACTCGCATTCACGAGTCAGGAAAATACGCGGACAACCAGCGATCGAGGGCGCCGAAAGGAGCCCTCGCCAGCTGGATATGAGTCGAATGATTCATCCGCGTCGACGCCTGTTTCCTCGCCTGAAGGGCGGCCCTCCGTGGTTGAGCGTGCGGAACCACGTGGCTCAGCCCGGGCTGTCATGGCGGCCACCAGTACTCCGCAACGGAGTCTGGGTTCTTCGGGGTACAGGCGGAGAAAAGAAGCTATTCCTCCAAAATATGACGGCCAGGGTACGGCCTTCATAGACCACTTAGACGAGTTCACTCGGGTCGCCACTTTCAATAAGTGGACGGACGAGGAGAAGTGTTTTCATCTTTGGACCAGCGTCACTGGTCAAGCTAAGTTGAAAATGCGGCCCCTAACTTATCGGGACGATTGGAGAGAGATGGTGAGCCAGCTGACGGCTCTGTTCTGCTCGAATCGTGCCCTCGATGCGTACAGAAATAAATGGTTTAATGCAAAACGAGGCCCAGAAATGGACCTCGAGACGTATGGGTTGTTTTTGTTAGATCTCTCCAGGAAAGCGAACCCCGCTTCCGCCCCCGCCGAGCAGGAACGCTTTGCAAAAGAGCGTTTCATGGAGACGGCTGGGTCTACTAGTATGAGATTTTGGTTGGCGGCTTTAAAGCCACCCACCCTGCAGGAGGCCATTGATCTAGCAGTGCAGTACGAGGCAGCGTACGAGGCCACGAAAACGAGTAAGCCTGACGTCGGGCCGGCTGGCGCTATCGCTTTGCCAATACTGCAGCCCGAGGCTTCCGTAGCTGCTACTGCTTCAGCGTCTATACGTGGCGGCCCGTCCTCTGAAAAAGAGGGAGCCATCACGAGACAGGATTTGAAGGATTTGGTATATTCGATATTAGGCGAGGTTATGTCCAAAGACAAGGGGAAGGTTTATAGTAATACTCGCCGGCAGGACCACGATTATTCACCTGAAACACGGAGGTGCTACCGGTGCAAGAAGACCGGGCATCTCCGCAGGGATTGTCCTAAGCGAAATGTTGATGATGATCGCTCCAAAAAACGAGCGCCTAGCAGGGACAGGGAACACCGATCGAGTAAACACGGTGATAAACGGTCCCAGGGGCGGAGCGATCAGGGCAAAAAGGGGGGCAAGGATACGAAGGAGAGGAAACACTCGGAAAACGAGTAAGGGTGGAGGAAGTATCCACGGATCCTTCACCTGCTGAAAAAGCAGCCCCTCAGCCTGCTGAAGAAGCGGCTCCTCAGCCTCCGGAATGTTGGGAAGGGGTGAAAGTGGGACAGCATTGGCCAAGACAAGTGGCCATGCAGAATTCGAGCGCATCGTGGTATATTACGATTAGTGTAGGGACACGTCACGTGGATCTCCTGATCGATACCGGTGCGCAGGTGTCTCTGCTGAGTAAGCAGGAGTACGATGAGATACCTGGCGCAAAACGAGAGACTTTAAGACCTGTGGAAGGCAAGATCTCGGCGGCAAACGGTGGACCCATCAATATTTATGGTAAGGTGGAACTCACTCTCTGTCTAGAGAGGGTGCTTTATCCTTGTGAATTTTTGGTAGCGGATATCGGAGGTCTCCCTGGTCTACTGGGGATGGACTTCTTGAAGAGACACGGTGCATTGCTAATGTGTTCAGTAGGAATGCTGAGACTGGGAGGCGTTGATATCGCGTGTAGAGAAGGTCGCCCTGGAAAAACAGGCCGAGCAATCTTACACGAAGACGTCCATATACCAGCTCGCCACGTGTCGCAGGTCTCAGTCAATTTGGTGTCCTGGGGCGTATCTAACGGGGGCGACCTCGTATTCGAGTCGTTGCCCACGGTTTGCCAGGATTTACACATAATGATACCTAGAGGATTATTGGCATCTCAATGCTCTGGGGCTCACGTGTGGATAGCCAATCCCACGACTGAGAGTGTTCATATTGCAAAAGGTCAAGTGGTAGGTCAATTGAGCGAAGTCGAAAAGGTGGATTCACCAAAAACGGTGAATGCTGCTGAGGTCAATTTTGAACTCAAGCAGAAGAACACTGAAACACGACTGCCCGTTCATTTGCAGCCTCTTTTGGACGAAACTGACGATCTGACCGCAGATCAAAGGTCAGAGCTCCGAAAGGTCTTGATGGAGTATGAACATTGTTTTGAGGGAGGTAAATACGGGCTGGGACGTACGAGTCAAGCCACGCACAAGATCGATACGGGTGACAATCGGCCTTTCAAGGTGCCGACCCGGAGATTAGGGTGGGCTCAAAACAGGGCGCTGTCAGAGGAAGTGGATAAGATGCTGAGACTCGGAGTGATCGAGCCCAGTAGCAGCCCCTGGTCTAGTCCCCCTGTGTTGGTTAGAAAGAAAGATGGAACTTTCAGGTTTTGTGTGGATTATAGGAAATTGAATTCGTGCACTAAAAAGGATGCTTATCCTTTGCCACGCATTGATGACTGTCTAGACACTTTATCAGGGGCAAAATGGTTTTGTACCCTGGATCTGTCATCTGGCTATTGGCAAATAGCTATGGATGACAGAGACAAAGAGAAAACCGCATTCACTGCTCCCAGAGGGCATTTCCACTTTACAGTGATGCCCTTTGGTGTTACAAATGGACCAGCTACACTGGAACGTTTGATGGAGCTAGTGTTAGGAGGATTGGACCTGTCCACTTGTCTATGCTACATGGATGATATAGTGGTACAGGGGCCCACATTCCAGAAGTGTCTAGGTAACCTGATAGTTGTACTGAAACGCATTAGCCAGGCTGGGTTAAGATTAAAAGCTAGCAAATGCGAGTTATTTAAAAGTGAGGTCTCCTTTCTAGGGCATGTGATTTGTAGAGAGGGTGTGAAACCAGATCCTAAGAAGATAAAGGCGGTGCGAGAGTGGCCAGAGCCAACTACAGTGCAGGAGGTGCGCTGTTTTGTGGGCTTCGCATCGTACTATAGAAAGTACGTGCGTGACTTTGCTGGACTAGCAGCACCACTACATGCTTTAACAGCGCACCAGGCCGTCTTTAAGTGGGATGAGACATGCAGAAACACTTTTAAAAGATTAATCAGGGCCCTCACGACGGCACCAATATTGGTGCTCCCACGTGAAGGGTGCCCTGTCATCTTAGACACGGATGCCTCTGATCTTGCGATAGGAGGTGTATTGTCGCAAATAATTGAGGGAGAGGAGCGCGTGGTTGCCTACGCCTCGCAGTGTTTGTCTTCATCGCAAAAGCATTATTGCACTACGTACAAGGAATTGTTAGCTGTGGTCAGAATGGCGAAAATATTTCGGCCCTACTTGTATGGACAGGATTTAGTGCGTTTGCGCACTGATCATCGTGCTTTGGTGTGGTTGCAGAACTTTAAAGATGCGGAAGGAATGTTGGCGAGATGGATAGCTTCTCTGACTGAATACAATTTTGTAATCGAATACAGAGAAGGCAAGAAACACGCTAACGCAGATGGCTGCTCACGTATCCCCGTGAGGGCCTGTAAGCGCCAGGAATGTCCTGACCAAGGTCATGGTCAGAATGTTGACCTTGTGGCTTCCATCACGCAGTGGAACCAAGTACGAGGCTTCCGCACGATTACGTGTGGACAGCCTCGAGAGGCGACTGGAATCAGCCCAGGAGAGGCTGAAGGACCCCAGGTGCGAGTGTATATGGCGGAGACAGCTGGAGAGACAGCTGGAGAGACAGCTGGAGACGGCAGTGAGAGATCTCTGGATCCAAATTGGATAGAGTCTTTCACCTTGGAGGAAATACGGTGTGCTCAGGGCCAGGATATGGCCCTAGCTACCGCCAAGAAGTGGTTAGATGCTGGACAGCGACCGCCTTATCACGCTATTGTCACGCACTCGGCCCAGGTGCGAAATATATGGGCCCAGTTTTATTGCTTGAAATTGCAGCGAGGCATCGTGTATCGAAGCCATAAGCTGCCTACTGGTGAATTGGTGACGCAAATGGTAGCCCCAGCCAGCATCAGACGCAGCATCTTCAGCCAGCTTCATACGTCTCGCCTTGGTGGCCATATGGGGATCAACAGCCTCATATCCAAGTTGAGACGGAGGTTCTATTGGCCTGGCTACAAGGAGGATGTGATACGTTGGATAGGTTGGTGCGATGTGTGTCAGAAGCGGAAACAGGGCGGCCTGAAAAAGGCTCCCCTGCATCAGGTGCCAGTAGGGATGCCGATGGAAAGGATGGCCATTGACATAATGGGACCATTGCCTGTCACCAAGTCCAATAACAAGTATATAGTAGTCGTTGCCGACTACTTTACTAAGTGGACAGAAGCCTTTGCTCTTCCTAATCAAGAGGCTTACACGGTGGCTGATTGCTTGGTGACCAATGTGATTTTGCGATTTGGAGCTCCCTATCACTTACATAGTGACCAAGGGACTAATTTCGAATCGAAATTATTCCAAGAAATGTGCAAAATATTGGGGATTAATAAGACCAGGACCACGGCTTATCATCCCCAGAGCGATGGGTTGGTGGAACGCTTCAATAGGTCATTGGGTGATATGCTATCGAAGTTGGTGAACGAAAGGAGAGATGACTGGGATGACATGCTTCCTTACGTGATGTGTGCCTATCGGGCTACGCCCCATAGATCCACGGATATCACGCCAAATCGAATGATGTTGGGCAGAGAAGCAATGCTCCCTGTAGATCTGATGTATGGCCACGCACTCCAACATAAGCACCACTGTCCAGTGGAATATGTAGAGTGGATACGTGAAGCCATGGAAGAATCCTTCGAAAAGTGCAGAACCCAGATGAAGAAAGCGGCCCAGAAGCAGGCGAAACATTACAATAGGTTGGCAATGGAGCAGTCCTTCCATATGGGAGACTGGGTCCTATTGTTTTATCCGCCCCTGGCTAAACAGAAACTGGCCCTGAAGTTTCTAGGACCTTACAAGGTGACGAGGAAGATGGGAGAAGTCAACTATGAGATAGAGGCCCCAGCCTCTGGGAAGAGACGCATAGTTCACATTAATCAGCTCAAGAAGTACTTAGCTGAGGTGACTCCAGATGACATGATTCGGATCCCTGACATCCCATCAGACGATCCGTATTTGGACCCATCGTTGTATGAGGACGGAGCGAGTGCGACCCCCCTAGACGAGGGGCGGGATCCGCCCTTGCCCGGAGAATTGAGTGGTGACGCAGCGCAGCCTTGGTCTGGGCAGCCAGAGCGGGGCGGAGCTGCGAGGACAGGAGAACACAGGGGGCGCGGCTTGCAAACACGCGATCCCCTGGATACGAGAAGAGTGGCAGATTCGCGTACGAATCTGGATACAGCTCCTTTTCTGGACTTGGAGCTGTCCTCAGCTCCTTTTCCGGATTTGGAGCTGCCCTCAGCTCCTTCTCGGGGATTGGATCCGGAAGCGGCTCCATTTCTACCAGGTAGGCTGAGGAAGCCACCTGATAGGTTAGGCCACAATGTAGGCTACCAGTGAATTTAAGATTCTGGTTGCTGCATATCAGAGGGAAATAGCACTTATTGCTTGACTTCTGGCACTTTGTTTTGAGAGTCTAGTGATATCACATGTTTATACAATAAATACCAGTTGTAGCTTCATTTAGACAATATATAGTTTGATTTTACGTAGTCTTCCCCATGCAAATGATTTTTATTTATTTTTATTAAAGATTCTCTCAAACAAGTGGTAAATGTCGACATACTAAAGCGGCGCGTCGCTGCAGTCACTTTCTAGTGACTGGACATTTCGTGTACCTGATTCTCTGGACTGAACACGTGGCCGTGTCCTGCAGAGTGGGTTTTTAGACGTGCCACCCAAATGGTCACTACAGGTGCAGCCCTTTTTGAATAAAAGAGGGAGGAATACTGCAAAGGTAGAATTTGGGCACTGCTGGTTAAAAGCAGGGGCAAAACACGAAATCAGGTAATGAGAATGGTTAAAATGCCTCATAACACTGGAAATATCAGCAAAATAACTTAATTAGCAAGAATTAAGGGCTGTAGTGGTTATGGAAATGTTTAAAGTACCATGATAAACTTTATATATAGCAAGTTGGGTAATCTGGAAAGGTCAGCAAAAGGGATATAGTTTGCTAGATTATGGTTACAAGGACGAATGGTTATTTTCTTGTGGTATTGTCATTTAGTGATAAGGAATTGGCTATTTGTCATCATGGAACGTGCAACGTTCCTGATGGGTTGTTTTATTTGGCTGATAGGAGTTGCTGGATTATACATTTAGCAACTACAAAATTCTCACTTTCTGTGTCTTGTGAAACTGTGTCACTGATTCTAGTGACCTGCATTCACTGATTCCAGTGACCTGCATTCATGGAAAATTTCCACTGGGGGAAAAGGTCACCAAGTTCGAAACACGAACAGGCACCCCTTTGTATTAATTTTGTCATTTTCGGTGCAATCCTCAATTAAGAAATTTTATGAGGGGGGGGGGGAGGAAGGGTCAACTGGTCAACAAAGTGATTAGGGTCACATGACCTGTGATTCTGGTCACCTGACCTGTCACATGACCTGTCACATGACTCAGAAAGTGCGGCAAAAAGCTGGAGAGCGTGGGGCGCCCTGTCTCACACCTTCTGAAACCAGCAGAGAGGAGACAACAAGCCAACCAGAATTTTGAGAATATAACCAGAACAACTTGGGAAATATAAGGATGTCTGCTACGGATACAAACAGTGAGGAGGCTACTGCTATGCCAGCAGTGCCCCTGGACAGCGTAGTGGAGGACGAGGGACCCCAGCTGACATCGGCCCAGACGGACATGGTATTAGCTGCCATGGAGGCAGCGGGCCTCGAGATTGGAGCCGAGTTGGAGGTCTCTGCCAGCGACGCTGAGGTGGCTGCCGTTTGCGGCTTGTCACCTACAGCGGAGCTCCCAATCTCCCTGGCCCCGGATTATTGGAGCCCGCAGCGATTGGGTCTCCTGCACCTGGACATGTGGGCTTACATGTCCAGGAAGGAGTACGAGCTGGAGGATCCAGCAGTGGAACGTTACGGGGCAGCAGAGCTGCCAGAAACGGCCAGGATGCGGAGGTATCTTCGTCTCCGTCCACGGAGAGAAGATATGCCCATTCTGAGTGGATGGATTATTGGAGACCTGGGTGTGGCGACCACCCAGGAGGAAGTGCTGGAAAATTTGAAGAGGCGACCTTGGTACGCCAGGGAGCGAGTGGCCAGGCCCAGCGTAGAGGGCGAGGTCTCTCCCACCAGGGCTACCAAGTCGCCTGCAAGGGAACAACAGGCAGCTCCGCTCACGGAGTCTGCCATGGAAGACGTGAAAGCCACTCCAGCCAGGGCCGAGGAACGGCCGCAGGGAGGGAGGCTGGAGGAAATGGAGAGCGAGGGGACGACGGACGATGGGGGGACGGAGAGTGACGTCTCGGCCCCAGAGACCACGACCCCAGAGACCACGCCGAAAGTCGTCTTGCCGGCCGCGCCACAGGGTGTGGAGGGCTTGAACTACATGTGTGCCACGTGCGGGAAACGCGTGAGAGATCGAAAATCTCTCACTCGCCACGTGAGCGTGGCCCATGCAGCAGCATACGTGGGCTTCCAATGCCCTGTGTGCCCCGCAGCGTTGCCCTCGGACCGGAGGACCAACTTCAGGCGTCATCTGGAGCGGTCCCATGGGTACACCCGTACACAGGCGGAGGAGCTAACAGCAGCCACACAGCCGACGACAATCCAGGGACCTAACTCCGATGGATCCCTGCCGGCGACGCCAGAGACGAGGACCCTGGTCAGCAGGGTGCCTACGTCACAGGAGACAGCATCTCCGAGCACCAAGGTGGTGCAGCTGCGCCGCGTTGAAGCAGCTTCAAGCGTGACGCCCCGAAGCCGCCAGACAAGGCCAAAGCGGCCTCACCCAGCAGCAGCAGCCACCAGGACACCAGCAGCAGCAGCCACCAGGACGCCACCAGCAGCAGTCACCAAGACGCCAACAGCAGCAGCAGCCGAGGACATGGTGACCAGGGCCCAGTACCAGGACATCGTTCTGGAGGTCCATAGGGCCAGGTCCCAGACGGCTGCAGCAGCTCGAGAGAACGAGGAGCTGAGGGCCAGGCTTCGCGCCGAAACGGAGCAACGCGAAGCCAAGGCCCGGCAGTCGGACCTCCTGTATCAGGAGGTGAAGCGGCTGACGGCTGACAGGAACAGGTGGATGGAGGAGGCCAGAGCTGCTGGATCCTCATCTGCAAGGCCTTGAACGCAAGGTCTTGCAGAGGACTGAACACGACGACGACCTGGACCACGCCCCCCACTCAACGAAGCCTGGATACGGACTGGACTTGAACGCTGGACATCAACACGAAATGACACCTAGGCACAACGTGAACGCTGGACATCAACACATCGTGCAGGGGCGGACCCAACGCCCTGCGGAGAGTCAGGAGACAATGATGGTAACGAGTGGGACAGTGACTTTTATAATGGCCGCAGTTAGAAACTGTGAATAATTGGAAAAATTGTGTCACGGCTAATTATAAGAATGTCCTCACTCGGAAATTACGAGCAGCTGATAAAAGACCTTGCAGAATCCAGAAATGGATACTGGCCTGTGTCCAAGGCAAAGATGGACTCTGATAAAATTGATGGACTCCATGTGTATTGTATGTGTTGAATGTTGTGTTTGCAGCGGTGCCAGGGAGTCAACCACGTGGATGATGGCTGGGGAAAAAGCCAGTCTCCGGGGCGGACGTGACAGCTTCCTAGTGTCACGCCGCAGGGCGATGGTTGTTGATTGATTATATGTAATAATTGTGATTTTTGTGATTTAATGAATCTCGTTGATTTTGTGTGGTTCTGATCGTCGTCGCACAGCCTACTGAGTGTATTAGTTTGAATATGGGGGCATATTCCCAGTAAGAAGGGGGTAATGTGATGACCCCAGGTCACTGACCTTACTAGGTCAGTGACCGACTTTGACGCGCACTGGGTGACCCGGACCACGTGACCACGGGGTCTTGGCGGGAATACACCCAGACCGCGTCAGTAGCTGAAGAAGCAGAGGATAGGCAGGCTGTGCGGCGGGGCAGGGCAAAATAAACTTTAAAACTGGAATACCAACGCTTTGTCTTTCTTGGGGAACCTTACAATGTGAATATCACTGTATGAATTAAAACCAAGCTACTAGTGCGATGTTATTGGTCTTAATGGTGAGGTGGTCTTAGATATAAGGCACATGTTAGGCAGATTACATAATTTACATTAACGATAAAATAACATATCTGTAACTTCTTGGTTTTAATTGTGAGGTGGTCTTAATAGATAGGGATTTTAGTGGTCTTAATATTGAGGTGGTCTCAATGGAGAGGCAGTCTTAATATGGAGGTGGTCTTAATATTGAGGTGGCCTTAATAAAGAGGTGGTCTTAATATTGAGGTGGTCTTAATATTGAGGCGGTACTGATAACTATTAATCACATTCCTATATAAGTGATATATTCTGTATTATGAAAAGATATACTTCAGCAATGGTTCAGTCCTATACTTAAGTACACCATTGTCTCAGCTAAAATACATAGCATGCTGCAGTATAGTTTCCCCATCCCTATCTAGATGCAGTAACTCTTATTTAATGCTGCGTTATTTGGAGATGGCCCTTACCATAATAAAGACAAATGACAATTGATATGCATCTGCAATCATGCAAGCATGTGCCCCCAGCCAGTTATAACATTTACAGTGGTACCCCGCCATTAAGGCCACCCATTGGAGTCAATATTATGGTCTTCATATTGGGTGGTCTTAATTGTAGTTTCAATCTGTATTGATATGACAGATTGAGACCAGAAAAGTGGTCTTAATATTGAGGTGGTCTTTGTGTTTGGTGGTCTTAAATGTGAGGTTAAACTGTATGTATTTGATATTGTACATAGTTTTGGATTTGACAAATTTAAGTGGTCTTAATATTGAGGTAGTCTTAATATTGAGGTGGTCTTAATATTGAGGTGGTCTTAATATTGAGGTGGTCTTAATATTGAGGTGGGCTTAATATCGAGGTGGTCTTAATATCGAGGTGGTCTTAATATTGAGGTGGTCTTAATTACGAGGTGGGCTTAATATCGAGGTGGTATTAATATTGAGGTGTTCTAAATAATGAGGTGGTCTTAAAAGAGAGGTGGTCTTATTAGTGATGTGGTCTTAATTGTGAATTGGTCTTAATAGTGAAGTGGTCTTTATAGTGAGGTGGTCTTAATATTGAGGTGGTCTTATTATCGAGGTGGTCTTAATAGAGAGGTGGTCTTAATATTGAGGTGGTCCTAATGGTGGGGCTTCATTGCTTATTAACCCTTCATTTAAACATCATATGCATGTAGACAATTATGATATGAATATGACCATGTCAAGGCAGTGTGTTTCCTCATGTAAAGGGAATTTAGATAATCAATTTCATTATGTAAGTGCTTGACCATCTAAATATACATCTGAATTGTGGGCACCTCGATATAAAAGACATCCTTGATTGCAACATCACTTTGCTGGGCCCTGTACTGATTAATTATTAAAAAGTTTAAACAATTCATGGTTACTGGATAGTAAAACCACTTTAATAAGTCATAGTGAATCCAAAGGGCAGTCTCAGTGTCTCAGTGCCATTGGTCTGAAGCTTAATCAGGTCATATGACCAGCTGCAAACGTAATGATGAAATGATAAGGCTGCTTGGAGCCAAGTTGGAACCTTAATTTGCCTCAGCGTAGAAACCTAGTCAAACTACTAATCAAACGTTTTGGAAAAAAGCAAAAAAATAAATAAATAAGTGGCTTAACATATATTTTTATACATTTAACATTTGAATCAAACTTTCCCACAAACAGGAGCTTCTCACCCCCAAATACCTAACCCTAAAAGACCCCAATCCAGAAGATCCAGATCTTTCTACATAAACCTCCCTTAATTTACTGATATTGTTTTTCTGACACAAACCCACCAAGTGGTCATATCTTAAGTGCTTGTGCCAGTGCATTTGTCAGGTATTTAGGTTGGGAATAAATTCAGGATTAAAACCAATTTATTGGCATTAAACCCTGAACCCTAAACCTAACTCTGACCCTAACCCAAACCCTAACCCTGACTACCTTCCCTAAACCCCTGCATATGTGGAGGGCCCCCTTTTTGACATTTCAAGGACGCCTCTGAGTCACACAGGCTGCACACTAAGAGCATTCCTAAACCTGCACTCACTAAGCAGCTAAGTGTTGTCTCAGTTTTGGGTTCTGCTGTACTCATCCATATAAGTGTATTTGACTGCGGGGGATGCCAGCTGATGCGGAGAGTAGAAGATGCAATTAGTGTTGCATGCTGGGTGTTATTTGTCTGTATCAAGCACATCAGAGTGACTATTTGAAAGCCACATAGATACCATGTACTGAAGCATCCGGGTGGCCTAACGGTCAAAGCTGCACTGTCTGTCAAATTTGCGATTTTGTAAGACTCAATCGAATAGTTCATAAATAACCTTTATTAATCAAGGCAGACTAAATTTGTGTGATCTAATTATTTTATCAGATATTAATTACTAAAAAATAAATTATACATTGAGAGAAAATCCAGACCAAAACATTGGAAACGCAATGGAAATGACATCATTACCATTGTTCAGTATTGTGATGTCATCTCTGGGTTTGTTTACATATTGAGTTTTTGATGGAATGGAAAACCAATATTTATATTATTTATTGTAAATGAAAACTAAATTGTTGACCAAAAATGGGCATGTAATGGTAAAATATATCATGAAACAAGAAGGCAGAATTGATTTATATCATTACTTTTATGGGCAAATTTGACAGACAGTGCACCTTTAATGCATCCGCCGGTTCCGCATTGGCCAGCGCTGCTGAAGGTCCCGGGTTTGTGTTAATACAAGGGCCCGGGCACTCTTCATGAGCTACATCCCAGCCGAGGGATGTTAATCGCATAAGACGTTGAATTTGGAGGTAGCTTGTATACTCAGTGACCTCATCAATTGACCTTTGGTGACGAAATCGATTGTTTGGAGACAGTCGTGCACCAAATCATGCATAACTCGTACATGCCCTACAAACTACGGATAGCGGAGAGATACTTGCTTTCTTATAGTACAGTTAGTTTCATTAAAGATGGCCTGTCAATTTAACCTAGACAAAGCTACACAACTTCTGTTGTACCATGCTGCCTGTCACTAACCAGAAGTGTCTGGCTATAGCTGGCTACTCAAAGCCGGATCTAAAAATACATGCAGTATATCAGATATCATGGGCTGAATATTTGAAAGTTTGTTCATTTGTTTATTAACTAGGGTGTGGCCCTTGATAGCGGCAGAATTTCTGCCTTAGAAGGCCACTCCCAAATGTACATATTTTAATATGTGATATTTGAATAAATTTTTCTGAGTTCTGAGTCCTGAGTTCAGATATATTTCATACATTTACCAAAGTTTATATTTTCTGGGTGAAGGCTGACTATAAGCTAGGAGTAGACAGAAGCAGCTGGCTTTAGCCAGTTATAGCTACAGTCAGGAATAGGTCGCTACTGCTGTCTAGAGTCGACCAATTTTTATGAAACTAACTGTAGATTCCCAGTTCCAATAACCAACTGTAGATACCAAGTTCCAATAACTAACTGTAGATACCCAGTTCCAAAAACTAACTGTAGATACCCAGTTCCAATAAATACCCAGTTCCAATAACTAACTCTAGATACCCAGTTCCAATGGACAGATAAGCGAGCAACTGGTTTTCAATGGATAGATACAGAGTAGCCAATTGATAGATATATCCACAGTGGATAGTAACCGGATAACCAATGGATAGACATTTGCTATCCAGTGGGTGGATACCCACATTACCCATTTTCCTATGGATAGACAACAATGGATAGATACAGAGTAGCCAATTGATAGAAAGGTTATTTCCAGTGGATAGTAACTGGATAACCAACGGATAGATACTTGCTATCTTATATGAATAGATACCCGACTTTCAATGGATAGATGGGCGAGGAATAGTTAGAAACCCGGTTTTCAATCGATAGATACAGAGATATGATACTCGCTTTCCAATGGATGGATACCCGAATTTTCAATGGATAGAGCCCGATGGACAGTAGATGTCCATGGACCGGAGTGACCAGCTACTGGACGTGCTGGACAACATCGTGTTGAATAGCACCGGGGACCAGACTGTGGTGCACTTTGATGGATTGGCCCTCTGCACGATTTGCTTTTTAGGGCCCACAGCAAGTTGCAACAGCCTCAGGCTACTCCGCTGAGTTCCTTGTTTATCATTTGCTTATGCCTATAATGGTCACTGTTCTGTTGTAGCAAGTGGAAAATGACAAGAGGAAAGAAGCGAGCAAGAAATCAAGCGGAAAATATGAAACAAAAGTGCTCAGTTAGAGTCGCAAGAAATCGAGTAAAGGACAATATTTTCGTAAGAATTCTCTATAAGAGGTGATTTGTGTGGAAAGGGATGAGTCATTAAATGGCATAACACTAATTGCAATGTCACAGAGTCCTTCTCAGGCGATCTTATTGGAGTTATACAATAGTTACGCAGCTGGGGTGGCCTACCAGTTTGAGACATTCTGCATTGCACATTTGCCAGCCCTGCTGAAGGTCCCATGGTTCGATACTTGGCCCGGGCACTCTTCATGAGCTACATCCCAGCTAGACGTCGATTGCATGGGATGTAAATTGGAAGTGCCTTGTACTCAATGTCTATGCTGAAGTAAGTAAAAGACCCCACCCATAGAGTAAATGTGTAACACGGTGTGGACTCCATGCGTTATCATCTGCTCATTACGTCTGCCTGCAGCAGCTGGTCGTATAACCTGATTAAGCTTCAGACCCAGTAGCATTGAGATGTTGAAGCATTATTAGAATGTTACGGAAAAAGTATCTAAGAGGCGAAGAAATTGCCCGCTGCAGTAAACTTTAAAGCTAGCAAATATTGAAACAGCAAACATCTACCATGGAGGATACAGCAGCTAACAGCACAAGCAGTTGCATAACAACAGCAACAGGCTAAATGAGCCATGTGTTGTTCTGAAGCACCCAACAGCAGCAGCAGCAACACCACCGTCTCTATCTATAACTCACCCCCGATCTTTGACCTTGAGTGACCCCTGACCTTAGCACGTGGTAGGTCTTTCCTTCATGCCCTTACTTCACCTTCTTTCAGCTCTCACCTGCCCTCGCAGTGCCCCACTAGAGGGCTCTGAGGAGCAAGATCCGTCCCAGCATGCCCCGTGTGACCTTCGAGGAGCAGGGGTGACCTTGAGAGGTCAGCGGCTCCACCTGCCGTCAAGCAATGTCAATTACGCATATTATCGCCCATGTGAGTCACGTGTTATGAATCTTGTGATTCTTCACATCTACTCACTGTACCCAGCATCCTTTGCTACTGCTGCTACTGCTGCTGCTGCTGTTGCTGCTGTTGACATATTACCAGGGCACTACTCACGCGGTAGCACCCCATCTCTATAAAGTCCAATGAGCAACAATAACCTAGATGGCACCATCATACATGTCCTCTAGCTAGATGGCGCTGGTGGATCAAATACACCCCAAAACAATTGGAATATGGTCTCCATATCCACACCTTGACCTTGGGTAATGTGAAGCAATGGAGGCACCAGATGTGTTTTGGCACCGACGGTAGTCCTTATTCGTAAGAGCTTCTGTCATGCGTCCTTGTCTGCCATATTGTTTGCACCTAGAGCACAGTGGAACCTCACCATTAAGACCACTTTGATGCCACTGGACTTAATGCAGTGTTTTCAGTTGGGAAGTAAAATCAAACATTAATACACAGTTGGTCAAAATATACCAGAACATTATCTTTGGATAACCTCCGTCAGACCATTTACTGTTTGTAAACCATTAATACCAATCTGTATTCTCACTATTGTAAATCACTTCACCATTAAGAACACTTCTGTATGGGAAACAGTTAACATTTTCCACTGATTCCACTAATGGTCCAATCTCTGAGGTGGATCTTATTTGTTAAACAGTGGATGGAACCTCACCTTAGGACGAAGTACCTCAATATTAAGTAAACTTCACCGGCAAGACTATTCTTAAGTCTTGCTCCATTAGTGGTCTAATGGTGAGGTGGTCCTAATAGTGAGGTGGTCTTAATGGCAACAGGTATATAGTCTTTAATACATTATATACCATATACCATATGATGTCTGTATTGACATAAGTCTAAATAAATGCTGATGTGGCCTTTAAGGGGCGTCATTCTGTATTGTTCTAACATAAGTCTGGTGCTAGTGAGCATCCTTGCTATACTCCATTACACCAGCTGGGTGACACTCTCTTCCACATTCAGCCTTTGAAGAAGATATATGTATTTGGGCCCAGCCCCAGGCAGGTACTATGGCGGATTGCATGGGAGATTGCATGGGAGATTGCGTTTATTTCAAAGGCGGGGAAAAAAATTCTATATTTGATCCTCTATGTAATATTTCGGATAAAACATTTGTTTGAGATTTATGGAATTGTATCTCAAAATTTGTAATGCCCAATACATTTGCACAGACATAAGAAAAGCAGTGTCATGGGTTGGGTGTATATGCTGAGGCATGTGTAAAACAACCCACCAATTAGGTCAAGTTTGTTCATGTCAGCTCATCATTACATCTGCTTATGCAATGCGAGCCCAAGAAGTACAATCAATGTCAGTCAGTATATCTTTATTTCAATATTTTTCCTTATATTACTTTACCGTCTGTGTCTAAGCCTTATACCAGAAGTATTGTGACAATTTAATGCAAGATAAAACAATATCACTCGATACAATTCAATATCATTCAATATAATTCAGTCTAATACAATATCTCAATCTTGCGCCTTGGCAGGCATTGAAGAAGCCATCAGAATCAAGTGGCAGGGATTTTTATGGAGTGAGAAAGAGAGGAGGGAAACACCTGCTATTCTCAGCTCAAGTCGAGGATGAAATGTGAAATTTATTGAAAATGAATTTGATAGGCGGACAGATGGGGAGCAGGCAGCCACAGCAGCAGCAGCAGCAGCAGCAGCAGCAGCAATGTGATGCGATGGAAGCTTAGAGTCTGGTGAAGAATCTAGGGCTGACAAAGTGAAAAAGAGAGTTCTTGTAGCATGTTCTATTTAGAGGGTTGGCAGTTTCTTTGTCGTGTCACCAGGGGTCCCAGCTGCTGAAGGTCAGCCTACCCTCACAATTGACACGAACTCCAAAAGATGTCAGAGGGCTGGTGTCATTTTTGGCATGTTCCCAATGACCCTAACCTCCCCTACCTCCCCTACCTCCCCTACCTCCACCACACTTACAGCTTGTGAGGACAGTATTTTTCCCACGCTGCTAGACAATGCCAGCCAAGCTGAATTGCATGAGTTGCTGCTAGCAAACTGCTGGACACAATCAGGTTAAAAAAAGACACAACCAAGTTACAACCACGCTACAACCACAAAACCAGGAAAAAAGCTTCTAGTAGACTGCAAGACCCATGCAAGTTGCAAGACACTAAAATAAAACCCATAACTATATGAGACCACCAAATTACAACTAAGATTCAAAACACATGCAAGGTATCATGCATGGCTTCTAGGAAACACTGTAAAATACAATCAAGATATGCGACATAACCAAGTTACAACCAAAGTACAACCAACTTATGACAAGACACGATCAAGGTACAAGACACAACCAAGTTACAACCAAGATACAACCAACTTATGATGCAACACAACCAATAAATAGATGGCCCAAAATAATCAATCTAAAGGACAACCATAAAATGACCAAAACACCACCAGAATACAACCAAGACACAACAAATACAAGACAATATGAAAACGACTGCGAAACATGCCACTCACTACCCAAAAAATGTCTCAATCTTTGATTTTAGGATTACACACGACAGCTGAGCCAGCATGCTTAACTCAAAATCTTCCTACTGGCAATTTTCCTTTTTTCCTTTTATCGATATTTCATGATAATGTCATTATATTAGAGCTCAGTTTTTATGCAATTGGGTTTTTTTTTCACTGATATTATTTATAATTCTGTGCAATAGGAGTGGAAATTTAGATATAATTTGCCTCAATGTCTTAATGCTACTGGGTCTGAAGCTTAGTCAGTTAATATGACCAGCTTCAAGCAGACGTAATGATGAGATGATTAGGTTGCTTGGAGTCCACACCATGTTACACATTTACCCCATGGGTGGGCTTAGACACCGAGTACAAGGCATCACCAATTTAATGAAGTTCATAGTTAATTTGAAACCATTTTCCTTACAAGATCAATTTTTCAGTGTCTACAGATGGTATTCTTCATTCACATTTGACTGGTTGATGTAATGATGAGGTGATAACGGAGGAAGTCCTCGTTATGTAACTTAAGTGCCCAACTGCATTAAAGAACATCATACTACAATATATTACTTCACTTCAGTCAGAATTGTTTATGTTTAATCTTCCTATATTTGTATTTTTTTTTTTACAATCTTTTATCATATGTCAGTAAATTGTGCCTTTTTTTCATGATAAAATATCTGGCCAGCATAATTTCCCCAATGTAATAGCTAAATTAAGGCTATAAGCATTTAAGTAACTTAATGGACTTAACATGAGAACCTATTGTTGATTTAAGTTTGGTCTAATCGTTACATAATAATTGAAGATTACGTAATATTTAGCTCAATTATTTTTATATCCATTACTCGAGAAATTCACACCATTATCGTGTTTTATACTTGTATACAATATAACCTCAAAATTAAGAACACCTCTTTTGCAAAATATATTGTTCTTAATAGTGAGGTGGTCCTAATAGTGAAGTAAACTGGAATGGTCAAAGGACAATATTTTCAAAAAACAATTATCTAATATAGTAGTCTTAATAGTGAGGTGGTCCTCATAATGAAGTGGTCTTAGTTGGGGGTCACCAGTAGGTCGGTTAACCTCAGGGAACTATAAAATAAGATGAATTTGAGCCACAACATGAATTGACCTGCAATTTGCACAACTACATTGTGCAACTGAATCAATACTAACATTACGGTGATTGGAACAATATGAGATATCGTATTTTATGCAAAATTTCGTCATGATGACATTGAGTGTCACGCAAGCACCAGAATGTGGGAATATTTGCACTACACTTTAAGCAGCTGGGCGGCCTAGCTAGTGGTTAAAGCATCCGCGAATTCCGCTCAGCTGAAGGTCCTGGGTTCGATCCCTGATCCGGGCACTCTTCAGGAGCTACATCCCAGCTGCTGGATGTCGATCGCATGAGACGTTAAATTAGAGGTGCCTTGTACTCGGTTTCTATGCTGAGGCAAGGGAAAGACCCCACACCTGGGGTAAATGTGTAACAGTTGTGGACTTCAAGCCTATCATTTCATCATTACATTTACCTCTCCTCTGGTAGCTGGTCATATAAGCTGTCTAACCTTCAGACCAGTGGCATTAAATTGTTGATGAGACATGGAGACATTGCAATATTAGTAACAGACCTGTACCAATATTAGTGCCTTTTTCATAGCTTAGTGGCCAAGTGGTTAAGGTTTTTGATTGCGTGGTATTTGAAGCTTGAATCAAAATCTAGGAGGCCTGTCTTCGCTTGGAAATATCTATGAATTATCTATGATGGATTCATTGTGGCTGGGTGGTCTAGTGGTGAGACGCTCGCCTGCTCCTCTGAAGGACCCGGGTTCCATTCCAGACCCGGGCATCCTTCATGAGCAACGTCCCAGCTGGATGTTGTTCGGACGAGACGTTAAAATGGCGGTCCCTTGTACTCAGTGTCTATGCTGAGCCAAGTAAAAGACCCCACCCATTGGGTAAATATGTAACATGGGTGGACTCCTCTCTCTCACCTCATCAATCAACCCTCGATAGCAGCAAGAACTTTCCTTAGAGGGCTGCAATTCCAACGTCCGTCCATCCAGTACTCTAAGAAATGGTGTGTGAGGCAAGTAAAAAACGCCACCCAACTCATGAAGTGACTGTACTAAAATTAGACTCACATGATTTGTTGTTTTTGTTCCATTCTTATATATAAAGAGGCTACGGTTTTCGTAGGTCAGCCTCGTGGTTATAAAAGCAATTTTAGCGTCTGGAATTGTGAAATTATTAAAAATGATTTGTTGCGGTTATGATACCATGTAACAATCCCAGCGTAGCATGTCACATACGTTTGAAATAGACTGAAATATGATTTTTAACATGCACCATAAACGTGATAAACAGCAATTGCCTATGAATAGAGCAATTACCCATATCACAAGTATTGCGGAATTTTCATATCTATGTTTTGGCTGCGCTACAGAATTAGAACTTAAATATATATTCATGATATTATCACACAGTTATTATACAAATGTATCTGTGTAATATTTAATCGTGAATAATATAATTTATGTACTATTTAGCGGGTGAAAATAGGAGAATGAAATTGTAAATTTAAATGTGAAAATAGGTGTAAAATGCAACAGTTTAGTAAGCACTATAATGTAATAAAAGTAAACCCATGAGTTCATCAATGTTTTATACAGCCAATATGCACTGAGCTATGGTACATACATTCATATCAGCCAATACAGACTATCTCACACACACACACACACACACACACACATGTACTCTAATTAAATATACTCCAATTTAGAGCTGGCTGTCCATAGTATTCACCATGGAGTTTCAATCATTGTCTAAATGAATTTTCCCGCTATCATGCAATGTCCATATGCATTGGCCTAAATTGCCCCCTTGCAATACTCCTTTACAATGTCCATTTGCAATGCCTGAATCGACAATATTCTTCAATCTGGCCTTTGTACTGACAATAGCATTGCAAGTGCTCAAAGCAGCCCCCCTCACACTGACATGATGACTTCATTTAAGGATAACATCAGTAATGTTCCCATCCCCCTTTCATACTGGGCAGGACTAGACAGTTTGGCTGCATTGTCCTGTAAGAGTCAATTTGGTGCATTGCAGCTGATGGTCAAATGTGCTTGGAACTGGTATAGTGGATTGCTACCTCACTATTAAGACCACCTCACTAATAATAGTCCAATTCCATGTTAACTTCAATCTCAAGAATATTTCTATTATAAGATTAACTCACAGTTAAGGACACCAGTTTTGGCCCAATACATATTCTTACCATATTGTATTTTACCTCCCTATTAAGACCACCTCACCAATAAGACAAGTGAAATTCGCTCCAAAGAATGGTCTTAATGGCTAGGTTCCATTGTAATTTTTAGGGTGGAGTTCCACTGCATTACACTTGTGCTTTTGTGTGATGCTTTTCAGCGTTGTGTTATCCTATCCTGTCATAAACATTGCCTGAAACAAGTGTCATCAATAACTGCCACTCATTATGACAATAACAATGTGCTTGACAACAAGAGAGGCGTCACCATGGTAACAGAATGACAATGGAGACAATACTTAACTGTTAATGGTGAGGGGAGAGAGAGAGAGACAGAGAGAGAGACAGAGAGAGAGAGAGGTATATCCTGGGAAAGAGAGAGATAGTGGGGGAAATAGATAAAAGTGCTCCAGGTTAGTCATTTCTTACAATAGAGGCAAAAGCCATGAGCGCATCACGTCTTACTCACGTCTAATCCACGTGTGATGAGGACAAATTGAAAGGACAAATAGAAAGGACAAATGGAATGGACAAATGGGTAGAGGGATAGAGGGATAGAAGTGCCCTTGTCCGATGTTATTATTTTTTGCAGGCTCCATAGACACTGGCTTCGGGGCATCTTTGAGATGGGCTGGGGTGCCACCATTTTGTCTGTGGCTGGTTCAGCTATACAGTGGCAGACCGCTTTATATGACCTCACTATTAAGACCACCTCACTATTAAGACAACCTCCCTATTAAGATCACCTCACTATTAAGACCACCTCACTGTTAAGACCACCTCACTATTAGAGACCACCCTCACTTTTAAAACCACATCATTAAGACCACCTCACTGTTAAGACCACCTCACTATTAAGACCACCTCACTATTAAGACCAGTAAATCGTACATTGGGGGTGGCCGTTAGAGCGAATTTCCATTCAGCAATAGTAACTCGCTATTAAGACCACTGTTTCTTTTTCAGATTGTACTGGTTTTAATGGAGAGGTGTTCTTAAATTTGAGATAAATACAACGATTAACATATCATATTTCAATTTTAAGTTTAGTGGACTTAATATTGAGGTGGTCTTCATAGTGATGGAAAATCAAGAAATCCTAATAGTGAGGTGGTCTTAATAGTGAGGTATAGTACCTATGTCCATAATTTAGTCTTAATTGTGAGTTGGTCTTAATAGTGAAGTGGTGTATCACAGTACATGTACATGCACATTAAGCTTGTGTGGACTCCAAGCAGCCTTATCATCTCATCATTACGCCTGCCTTTGGAAGCTGGTCATATAAGCGGACTAAGTTTCAGACCCAGTAGCATTGAGACATTGACATATACGCAAGAGTGTTCTTATAAATGTGTTCCCGCAATTTCTTTAGATCCAAATTCGCGAGAGAGGGGTTTTTGCCCCATTACACTCGGGGTAGAAAATCACTTGAACTCTGTCTTGAGATGAGCTGACACTCATTATTGTGAATCAATTGCAGATTTTTCCCTTCATCTCCACCATATTCTCATTCTTTTATGTTGAGCCTTTTCGCTAGGCCTTTTTTCCAGTATTTTTGCAACCTTTTCTTGCGGTTGGCTTTGATTACTTTTTGGTATTATTCGCTGTCCGTTCTCTTATAAGTTTTTCTTACAAAATAGACCCACTGGCTTGGATGAAATTCCCAATGCCAAATGTGCCCCACTCGAGCCAAGCAAGATTATTTCGCCCTAAAAGTTCAGCACAAAAAGCTGTCGATGTACTTAAGAGTGAGTTACTCTTAAGAATGTTATTTTTTTTGTAACCATAACTGATGAAAAAGACCTTAAGATATATGACAGGGTTGTAGTTATACTATGAAATTCCGCAGGATCCTTCTTACCTACCTGCCTTCTCAGACGAATATCTCGCTTAATATTTGGTCTATTTTCGATCCGGAAACACGTACGGAATCAGCATGAGCTATGCTAGTGCTCATATTACCGCGCTATTGTTCAGCAACTGGGACCATAGATGTGTAGATAATCTATTGATAATGTATACCTTTAACTTTTATACCGTGTATATATATATTGAATATAGAAATAGTGAGTAGAAGTAGACTTAGTACACGTTTTTATCTGTTATTTTTGACAAATGTATCATGTATGATATTACTGTGTCAATAAAAGCATATATTTACTAAACGATGGACTACCACTCTGTTACAGAAGATTACTTTTGAAAGTCGTGAATTGTCTACACTCTTCATGACGTTGGCCATGACGTTCAAGAACCTGCTTCTCTGCCATCTCTTGACTTATATTTCTAGCTTAATGTTTGGTCTATTTTCCATCTGAAAACCTGTAATTAAAGCTTATTAGCTGAGCTAAAGGATGGAATGATTAATGTTAATTTATGCAGCCAATCTTTCGTATAAATTTACTTAAACTTTTATAGTCGACAACGCTCATCATGACCTTTGCCTCGCCGTTCGAGAATCTCACGAGAAGAAAAACTCCAAGGGTACCCTCTGCACATGCGCGAGATTGACATTTTGCTGAATTCTGCAATAATAATTGTGTGCATGACAATAACATTACTAATAATTTCTTACAATTACTGAAATTTTCTATGATTTTTATTTCCATGTATATTTTCTCAATCATATTTTCCTTTAATAGTGACTTATCTTTAATAAGAGTTAATTAGTCCTTTATTACTGTAGTCTAATAAAAAAAAATTCTTAAAATAGTTATAATTATGTACAGTTCATCCTGAAATTATGCCTTCAATACAATAATATACAACCCTACCATAAGACCACCTCACTATTAAGACCGTCTTATGATGGACACCAAACTGTATTATTACCATTTTATTTCACCGCTATAAGACCACCTCACTGTTAAGACCAGTACAATTTATATGTGATTAAAGTTGTAATTAAATTTGTAATTTTCTCAATAAGCTGTTCTGTTTTTCTTCTATTTTTGTTACTTTATTAATAATAAATTCTAAATGTTGAATATAATAGGGGATACATCCACCCTTGGGTAATGGTATTTTGTAAATACTCGGATGTATCCCCTTCCAACACATTATATGTTATTTTTATATCACCTGCTATTTGTCACATATACTTGTAAATTAATGTACTTGAGTGTTGGTGAATAATAAAATGTCTAAAAAAATGTCTCGCCCATGGGGGATCTTATTAGTGATGTTTCGCTGTAATTGCCCCTTGAAGTACACCATATAACACACTGCGCTATATGTAACCACTGGCCTGAGAGTAATTGCCATTTAGTTTGTTGATCTTGCAGTAGACAGGTCATTATTCCAAGCTATTAATCTCTAGTTAATGATCGATGGTAAACAACGCGCCGTAATTCGCGTTTTACGCGCCGCAAACGGCGTCGAATCATCGTTAGGAGCGTCCTCTGTAGCGTCACATGACCATATATGGCATCAGTGGGTAAACACTGCAAATGTGGCGCTCAGACCATAACGTAATAACGTCAGAAGCTACTTTTTATAGCGGACTTTTTGTTTAAATCTATGCTGAGGCAAGTGCAAGACCCCACCTATATAGTATAGTACTACTCATAAAAAAGAAAGTTCAACTATAGTTATGCAGAGCAAGCTAGAACTACCTGAAGTTGCAACGAGCCGAACCAAGCCATAACAAACCACACCAAGCCATACTAAGCCATACCAAGCTATACCAAGCCATACCTAGCTAATAGTTAGCTCAAATGAAGTCCTACATTAGCAGAAAGTGAGATGTAATATATATGAAATTAAATTACATACTTTTTTTTCCAGTTATTTTACTGGAGTATTGTCCATATTTCGTGATCTCAATTGTGAAAATTTTTATTTTAATTAATTTTTTTTGTAAGAATTACATAAGATGAATAGGTGAAAATTTAATATTGCTTGTCAAAAGACTCAAACCTTCAAGACAACCTCACTATTAAGACAACCTCATCATTAACACCACCCAGTTTTTTTTATACAAAGTTACTATATTATTCTACCTCTCTATTAAGACCACCTCAAAATTAAGCTTCACACCAAGTGTGGTCTTAATGGCGAGGTTCACGTGTAAATGTAATTAGAAAGAAAATGATATTGCATGTCAAAAATTAAAAAAAAAAAAAAATAAATAAATATATATATAGAATTTTATTGACCGCAGAGCATCAAAAAGATACATGTGTCATAAAAAAATAAAATACAAGGATAAAAATAAAAATATACATATATATAATGCTTAAGTATACAATATATGAAAAATATATTGGAAAAAAGCTGAAAAACTATAGAACATATAATATATAGTTTCCTTCATTGTGAAACGCCTTAAATTTGCTTTAGTTCACAGGGTATCCTTTCAATCTAATTTCATCAATAATTAACTAACCCCAATTACATGTTGAGATCAATCACCCCGCAACACTTGGAGCAATTTAGGAGCCATGCTCCAGTCATGGTTTCATTAATGATTTGGACCCCCTTAATCACAACGAGCCAGAAACGAGGTCAAGCTGGTCACGTGACTGGAGGCCTTAGCAACCGTCGGCGTCTTGAAGATAACGATAATAGAAGGATGAGAAATGTCAAAGTCCAAGATGGCGCATAAATAAGATATACGTACGAATTGTAATTGCAGCACTTATGCCATTTCGGAGATGCATTAAGGGTTGATAATTCCGCTACATGCTGTTTATGACACGGTGTTATGTGTGAGATAACACGTGACCCCAATATTTGCATAATATTCTGCATATTTATTATCTATTAAGTGCAATTCTGGCTGTTCTGCTAAATATGAGCTTTGGCAACTACAGCAAAATACTAGTTTCAAGAATCCATGTTCTTGCTTAGTTGTACTGTATTGCATTCTGCAACTGCTCTAATGCACTATCACATGATAATACCAGCTACCATAGTAGACGTAATGATGAGATGATCAGGTTGCTTTGAGTCCACACAATATTACACATTTACCCCATTACATGGGTGGGGTCTCCTTCCTAACTGATCTTCTTGGCACTATAGAGGGTTTGATTGATTAGAGATGTTACATTGATTAACCAATGTTACACATTTACCCCATGGATGGGGTCTTTTTACTTGCCTCAACATAGACACCGAGTGCAAGGCAACACCAGCCAATTCGACATCTCATGCGACCGACATCCTGCAGCTGAGATGTAGCTCAAGAAGACTGCCTCGAGAGGTCCGATTCGAACCCAGAGCCTTTTAAGTGATGTAGCACGCCTTAACTATAAGGCCACTATACTTCTGCCATGTGAGTCAGTTGCTACTAATAGTAACAGTGATTGGTCAAACTGATTGGTTTGTTGCATGTCAACCCTACATGACTATGATGCATGATTAACACAATCAAAGTTAACTACTACGAAATTGAGATATCAATTGATGTGAAGTCATTTATTTTTCTCCTATAAATAGCATGCATGAACATTTTTACTTTTAATTTAAATGATGAGTCAATATGATACAGCCACTGGCAAGTGAAATACCCCACCCATGGAGTAAATGTGTATCATGGTGTGGACTCCCAAGCTGCCTTATCATCTCATCATTACGTCTGCCTGGAGTCGGTCATATAGGCTATAAGACTGGCTAAATAAGTTGAGTTTGATCAGTATTACAGAGACAATACAATACAATACAACACAATACACATAAATTTGAAGAATGAAAAAAAAGTTTTTTATACAGAAATAATACATGCTCTTATTGATGGGTAAAATAGCAATAAAATAGGTACCCAAATAGCATAATTGAACGATACAAAAGGGTGCCAAAATTACAAAAATCACTCCCACACACAATAAGGTTAAGCCAGTGTGATGTAAGTCCACAAGTGAGACACTGTGTGCCTATTATTGGTTTGTATTTATGAAGGGACCGTAATGGCTGACTTATGAGCTTTTCATGTGGATAAACAGTGTATAAAAGGAATTCACATTATTGGCTTGTCAGTCAGAATTACCTCCATAAAGAATTCATAGGAGTGCTGCTGTTACATTGGGTCATAAAGCCACTGCACAACTGTGCTTCACACTCTAACAGGTGCACAGTGACAGCAGTTTTACACCCACAGTTCGTGTCACACCCTGCACTGACAGGTGCGCATGACAGGTCACTATGACAGGTGCTCTTGACAGGTTACCATGCCCCCTGATAGGGTTCTATGTCAGGTTACGCAATAGGGGGTAAATTGATTTACTTACAAGATGTAACGTTTACTGGTGATACAAACTTGTAGGTGTTCTGAAACCAATAACACAGCGAGACCTCGCCATTAAGAACACCCCTGAAGCAATACAGCTGGGTGGCCTAATGGCTAAAGGCAACTGCCAATTCCACGTTGGCCAGCTACTGGGTTTGAAGCTTAAGTCAGCTCATATGACCAGCAGCCAAAGGCAGACGTAACGATGAGATGATAAGTCTTGCGGTCCACACCAAGCCACACATTCACCCCAATGGGTGGGGTCTTTTACTTGCCGCAGCATAGACAGCGAGTACAAGGCACACATCCAATTTAACGTCTCAGGCGATCGACATCCAGCTGCTGGGATGTAGCTGACATGAGCTCAAATGTGCCTCTATGTGCCCTATGTGGGTAGCAAGAATGACCCCCTATCAGTGATAATTCTATTTCCTTCACAGGCTATCAGTGAGTACCACACCAGGCCCATTGCACCCCAAGAAACAGGCACAATACCATTGAACAATAGGGCATAGTGCACATCCCTGGTTAATCCAATATGAATACAAGCAATGGTATAGCTTAAATACAAGACAGGATTCTGACCTTAGATTTAGAGCCTGTGTATAATAGAAGTTATAGAACCTCGCTGTTAAGACCATCTTTTGTGCAACATGGTACTGGTCTTGGTAGTGAGGTGGTCCTAATAGTGAATAGTATATGTGGATTTTGTATTGTGGAATCTCGCCTTAAAGAACACGTCAGTACAGCATTTTACTGGTCTTGATATTAAGGTGGTCTTAATAGTGAGATATACGTCAAATACAAATGGTATGAATGCAGTTTTAGGTATAATGTTGATGGTTGCTATTCATGTTGGGCCTCTATTGTTACATAATTCTTGCTTTTACCAAAAGAAACCACCCGAATAAAAATGATGAATCATGAAATTATATTGAAGGCTGGATTCCACAATCAAGGTACTGTAGACAACAATGCAAAGAACCATTCGACATAAGTGCCACCTCGAATTTGAGACCACATCATTGGGTCTGAAAATGTATACAGATAAAGGAAGTTCCAAAATTAAGACCACCTCGATATTAAGACCACTTCAGCAATTCCGAGGGGTCTTCATTGTGAGGCTTTGCTGTATCTAAATATGATCTGATGTTCTGTATATTATTGCATCTCAGCCCATACCCTAGTTTTACTTATCCGAACAGTTTATTTTTATCAGACATAGATGCTATATTCTCCCTTTAAGGGTTGCTATATATACAGCCCTCTATCACTTTTTCTGTCTGTACAGGGGATATTGACTTCATATTTCATATAAGAGGTGACAGCATGACAAATTACCTTCTATATAAAGTAGCATTAAATAATATCACACTGTATAACATGCCTGCCAAGGTAGATATGGCTCCCCCAGTGAATGCTATATATCTTACTCAGTATATAGTTTTGACAACATAATGAAATGTTTCCTAGAAGTGATATAGGGGGTTTTAAAATGATAGCCACATTCTTATACATAGTTACTGTATCCATATAACATTGTTTAGAGAGACAGCTCATATGTCAAACTTTATGTACACTGTTTTACACTGTTTTGTTTACGTTTCATGCCGGTGCAATAACGATATTGATGCATGGGACTTCAATTGCAAATGCTTGGTGCTACTCTTGAGTATAGCATGTTTAAACAGCCCCCACTGTACAGTATAGTGTTTAATACTGTTCATCAATAGTACTGCTTACTGCAGAATCATCTGGAAATTGCTACAATCTAATATAAGTATGCTATTAGTATGATTTTAAATATCTTCTTTTTTTTTTTTTTTTTAGAAATACATGTTTATGCCAAAGTAGCAAAGAATGGACAGAAACAAAATCCCAACTTTCATGTTCTATAAGTCACTATGAACTAATTTCAGATGGTCATGCTTCAAGCCAGTTGCATTACATTTCTCTTAGTTGAAAGGCAATAGTAGAAGTTGTTTTTACAAGTATATTCTTACAACATCAGTAGCTCTGACCTAATAGAAGTCGTGTCATTTCATTGATGCTCCAATGTGACGTCATAATGTCGTCATATATATAGCAGTGACGTCATAGTTACAATTACGTTTCGGTGCAGTAGTGTCACAGTGAGGGTAATATAAATCCATAAAAATGACAATTAAATTGTCAGCATTTCAACATAATCTATAGCATTCTTAATGACGTCACACCATTCCAATTACTGACATTAGTGGGATGTCACATTATGAATTAGCAATCATTGTGTGACATCATTATGACAATGGCATACTTCCACTGCAATGATGACACAAGAAATAATATTAATGTCAAACTTCATAGAGCTAAATATAGCATCCTAAAATGACAATTCAGCCAATTTCAAACCACACTATCCCAGCCTGCATGATGTCACGTTTACCCCCATTAAGCTGTGCAGAATGACGTCACAATACCATTCCACTACAATGACGTTACAAGATCAATAATACACCACTCAGAAGTATATGCATGAAAAGTATATACACACGGTGTCAGCAGACTTTCTTTTGTGCCCTGTACAGTATATACAGTATATAGAGTATATACATTCTATGCTAGTCTGTGCTTCTATAGACAGAGGACTTACTTATTCTTGCCAATGTACTTTCTTTGTATCAGGTTCCATCTAAGGCAAGACCTTCTTGCTCTCTCTATCTCTGGTACTTTGTGCTGTTTGCTTTATCTTATAACTCTGAACTTAATTTCTGCTCCCTTTGACTGGGTAATTTGTCAGATGATCATATTTAGGAAGTGTATTTCCTTAACATATAATTATTAGAATTGTGGGCCAAGCGAGCCAGGTTGGCCGACGTTGGCACGACATGCATCCAACATGGGGGGTGTTGCGCCAACATTGAACCAATGGGATATCCCAGATAACATGACATTGGCCCCGGACGTAGTCAATGCGTAGCCCCAAGCGTGACTCGCGATGTGCTTCGATGGCAAGCATCTGGTGACATGCAGGGATTAGTCAATGTGGTGGTGGTGGATTAGGGCTTTACGTCCTGTATTTCTGCACCTGATGGGCTAATTAGGACAGGTAAGGACCATGGCAATGAGACGAAGGATGAAACAGCCATCCAACATAGGCTCGACCGGGAATTGAAACCGGGACCCAGTGGTTAGAAACCCAGCGCGCTACAACCAGGGATTAGTCAAAGTGTGAATGTTTTACTGGTGGTCTCACTATAGCAAGTTACTTCACAACATTTACCCAATTGTATACAGATAACATGTTACACTGGCCTGATGTCGGCTACGGTGTCGCCCACAATGTTGTGGCGTCAACGTTGGGTCAACGTCAGGTAAACGACTTAACGTTGGCCCAATATTGTTTCAATGTTAGGGCCAACCTGCATGCCTTGCTTCATCTGGTAATCTCCACCATTATAATTTACCTCAACATACAGTCCACCTCACCATTAAGACCACTGAACTCTATTATGCCCTTAATGGTGGGTTCTCTTTGTACATAGCATCTTGCCATCGTTACTATACAAACATTTTTCACTCACCTGTTTTTCTAGGGATTTTCCATCAAAGCACCGTCTTATCCTGAAAGAAGAGAAAGAAGGAATTAATTCAGAGCGAAGGCATAATCCCTTTATTATATGTAATCCTTTTGTAACTAATATCTTCATGGGATAAGCAGCTAAATATAATATGTTAGGCTTATGATCATGTGTGATATAACTTCCGTGCATAGATAGATAGATGGATAGATAGATAGATGGATGGATAGATATAGATAGATAGATAGGTAGATATATAGATAGATAGATAGACAGATAGGTAGATAGATACTTGGATAGATAGATATATAGATAGATGGATAGATAGATAGATAGATAGATAGATAAGTAGATAGATAGACAGACAGACATATAGACATATAGACAGATAGACAGATAGACAGATAGATAGATATTGCATGATTGATGGACAAATTGATAAATTTTTATCGAAGGAAGCAAACATGATATTTTACCTCGCCACTGAGACCACCTCGATAATAAAACAAATATTTAGCACCATTTGTGATCTTAAAAGCGAGGTAACACCAAAGACCTGTCTTTGGTAACACTGTGTATTGTTTGTGCTTCACACTAGACCTAGAAACTCGATCAGGCTTCTGTGGATTAATTTAAGACCCCGGAGGGTAAACTAATACATTAACATTCATTGCAGAAACACTGGTTGTTTTTTGGTCTTTTTTAAATATAAAATGGAATCATTTCTCCATTATTAGCCACCCCACTATTAAAGCTACACATTTAGACCCATGGCGTGCAGTTGTATTTATTCCTGCCAGTGTACCAGCCAGTAGATTTTACATCTAGGGTAACTTCAATTAAATTCAATTGAAATTTTTATTTCACAAAAGAGTTGGATGTCAAAAAGGCCAACGCCTATTGGTGTTGACACCCTGTACATGTATACAGTATATATTTACAAGATTAAACAACAATGTCAATCATACTCAATGCATGCAATCGAATGAACTGATATTTATCTATATAAAGGCCTCTTAATTGTATTTTGAAGTTAATAATGAAGTTCAGTAAATGTGACTCAATGTAAGATTTCATTCAATAATTTAAGTGTGGTCATAATGGCGAGGTTCTGTGTTTTTGACTCCGTAAGAGGATGACATTGTAATCACCGTTTCCATTTTGTGCTTTTATTCTGCCATTTTATCTCCTTTATGCTATGTTAGAGAAGCTGAGTTAAAACACTGTTGCCTGAAGCCAAACACAATGTGAGTGACAGAATGTCAAGGCGGGAGACAAGCGGTGTCATGGCAGTAGCCTCCTTTTGGGCACCCCGAGGTCTTAGCCGCTAAAGAGGTTCCTATTCTTTTGCCCTTCCTCTCTCTAGTCATAAGTAAGATTTGCTGGGCTTTTTCCCACATAGAGAGGCTTATGTCCAGGCTGAAGTGAGGCCACAGCGAAGCCGGAGTGTGGTCGAAGTGAGTCGGAACACGGCCATCGGAGAGCCTTTCCGAGAGCTGAAGCAAAGCCATTCGGAGAGCCGACGGAAAGCAAGAATGGGAATCGCGGATGAGGCTGACTTACTTCGCAGTGGTTGTTCTGCTTGTTTCAGATCAGTGAGGTTTCCCACGAGAACAAGAGCGGCCCATCGGGAGTAAGACCGTGGCAAACCAATGTGCTCAGTACTACCTAGATTCCGAGGGCTGTTCAGGGACCATCAAGCCAATGCAGAAGTTGGCTCAACAGAGAAAATGTGATAGGCACAGTAGCTATTCTTTTATGGCTGGAAATGAAATAGCTACTATATAGCCCCAAGCTGTCAAACAGAAAAAGAGAGAAAAAAACCTGAAACTGTTAGCTTTGTAGCACTTCTTTTTTCCACAAAACACATGGGCAGATTCTCACTATTAGGACCACTACCGGTGTAATTCCACCGGTCATTATGGTCATCACATGGATAGGTCTTAATTGTGCGGTGTAAAACTATGATATAGTGTCCAACTGTATGTGCACTTTATTCTAAGATGGCCTTATTAGAGTGAGGTGTCATGGTGGTGGAATTTATGTCCTGTATTTCTGCACCTGATGGGCTAATTAGGTAATTAGGACAGGCAGGGACCATAGCAATGAGCTGATGGATGAAACAGCCATCCAACTTAGGCTCGACCAAGTGGTTGGAAGCCCAGCATGCTACCACTGAGCTAGGCCCCCACTGCCTTGGTCAGTTGTCTCTAAGGGTCAATGCACTTTAAAATTAACAAAAATCACTGGCATATATATGTTGTTTTGGTCAAACAATATGGCACCTTGGCTGGACGTGCTGGGCGTTGGCTGGACTCATTTGTAACAAATCATTTACGACTACAATTTTTTTATGTAACTTGGTTTTATTATAGAAAGATCAGGTGTACACGATAGGAAAAAATCAATGCGTGGACAATGACCTCACTACACCTGGACTTTTTTTTTTAATAAACATGCTATTTAAAATCCCCACTTGTGGCTATATCAGGAGATGTTTTTCCACCATAGAACTACAGTACAGTGATTTAATGGCATAATTTGTCGTATTGAAGAGGAATTAACACCCATCTCATATTTTTAGCCTTACAGAGCCTTATTTAGCCTTACAGAGCATGCACGTATCAATTTCCATCAGTTAACAGCGAGTGAAATTTTGTAAGATTGCCAGAGTATGTTTCCAGGAAATTTCATTAGTGTGGGTGAAGCTGTTTTTCTAAATAAATTTCACCTGGCCTGTTCTATTTACGTTCAGGAGTCAGGTAGACAAGTTAATCCTTTCTTACTCTTGTTTGTAGCCTCTGAAAAATGCACATAATGGATAAGGCATTTGGCTGCTGATCATAATTTTGTGGGTTTATGCCCCCACCATGGCATGGAGGGACTGAACAAAACCTCTGTAACTTTTACTCCACTCCACCCAGGTGTAGATGGGGAGCTGGCTATGGACAGTGATGGCGATTGTAGAGTGCTTAACCCACTGCAGATAACTCTGTGTTACGGGCAGTATACTCCCTTAGAGTGTTGAGAAAGGCTCATGCTTGAACAGGTCCACTGGATATAGTAGACAATGATGACAATTGTAGAGTGCACCGTAATTCTGTATAATGTGTAGATAGAATGACAGATAGATATGGAAAGTGAAGCTCTCTAAGGCAAGTTCTTGCCGCTATAGAGGGTGATTGATCCCATGGGTGGGATCTTTTACTTGTCTCAGCATAGACACCGCCGAGTACAAGGGACCGCCAATTTAACGTCTCATCTGAACAACATCCAGCTGTGAAGTAGCTCATGAAGAGTGCGCGGGCCAGGAATCAAACCCGGGATCATCAGCAGAGCTGGTCAACATGGAATTGGTGGATGCCTTAACCATTAGGCCACTCAACTGCCTGTAAATTGGGTGAATATCATACTTTCTAGGGAGTTCAGGAATAATTGCGAAATAATTAATATTTGTACATGTAAATGTAAAGTGTAGGTTTTGTCTGCTATTTGAATATAGATCGAGCCTCGCCTACATCACAATTGACGCCCTTGACAGGCCTGTTATAGCTTGAGTCTTTCTCAACTCCCCCCTGGGGAGTATACGCCCAATGTGCAGTCATTGCGGTGCTCTTAGAGAAAATTTAATGCACTTTAAAATTACATAAAAGCACCCCATATAGCCAAGTACCAATTTGTACCTGGGTGGAGTGAAGCAGTGGTTTAAGGCTGATCTGCTCAGTTCCTCCATGCCATGGTGGGGGTTCGAACCCACAACCTTGCACATATGACTCCAATGCCTTAACACTTGCCCTCGTCACCCACTGAATGTACAGTGGGTTCTCAGAAAACAAGCAGCAGTGTTGCCAAGATCAACTAAACTCCACCTGCCTTTATTGTATATTGTTAGCTGTCATTAATTTTCCTTTACTTTTAGTACTTTCCATTCAACCCTACTGCTGATGTCTTGAGCTTGTTAAGATATTGCAGTCATGCATAGGACAGTACAGAAATCCCATACTAGTTCATAAGGCTGTTCTCAAAGCACTTAAGGCATGACCTGCTTCTTTGAAGATTATGCTCTACCCTTTTATACGGAATCTTTGAACCACTAAATGGTTTATGAATCAATGGTCATTTGGCGGTATATACATCAGGACATTGTTACTGAGACCACCCTAGATTCAACATTTTGAGTCTGAGAAAGTTTTGATAATAGGTAAGTTATATTTGTGAGAATCATTTGATACAAAATGCTGTGGTTCTAGTGAGGTGGTCTTAATAGTGAGGTAGTCTTTTGTCAGGGTTTGCTGTACAACAAAACCTACCTACAATGGCATACTCAGTTAATTTTTTGTCTAAAGAGAAAAGGTTTTAATAGTAAGGTAAATATTAATTTTGGACCAATGTATGGTCCTAATCGTGAGGTGGTCTTCATTTGAGGTGGTCTTATGGCGAGGTTCTACTCTGCAGTGCAACCTAACCATTGAGACCATCTATAATTGTATGTATGTGGCCTTATTGATGAGGTGGTCTTTATAATGACCCAAAATACAACTGTAATCCAGTAGGGGCCAAAACAGGTGATTTTGATAGTGAGGTGACCTTAACTTAACAATGAGGTGGCCTTAACTTAACAATGAGGTGGCCTTAACTTAACAATGAGGTGGCCTTAACTTAACAATGAGGTGGCCTTAACTTAACAATGAGGTGGCCTTAACTTAATAATGAGGTGGCTTTAACTTAACAATGAGATGGCCTTAACTAACAATGGGGTGGCCTTAACTAACAATGAGGTGGTCTAAACTTAACAATGAGGTGGCCTTAACTTAACAATGAGGTGGCCTTAACTTAACAATGAGGTGGCCTTTACTTAACAATGAGATGGCCTTAACTTAACAGTGAGGTGGCCTTAACTTAACAATGAGATGGCCTTAACTTAACAATGAGGTGGCCTTAACTTACCAATGAGGTGGCCTTAACTAACAATGGGGTGGCCTTAACGAACAATGAGATGGCCTTAACTTAACAATGAGGTGGCCTTAACTTAACAATGAGATGGACTTAACTTAACAGTGAGGTGGCCTTAACTTAACAATGAGATGGCCTTAACTTAACAATAAGGTGGCCTTAACTTAACAATGAGGTGGCCTTAACTAACAATGGGGTGGCCTTAACTAACAATGAGAGGGCCTTAACTTAACAATGAGGTGGCCTTAACTTAACAATATGAGATGGCCTTAACTTAACAGTGAGGTGGCCTTAACTTAACAATGAGATGGCCTTAACTTAAAAATGAGGTGGCCTTAACTTAACAATGAGGTTGCCTTAACTTAACAATGAGGTGGCCTTAACTTAACAATGAAGTGGCCTTAACTTAACAATGAGGTGGCCTTAACTAACAATGGGGTGGCCTTAACTAACAATGAGATGGCCTTAACTTAACAGTGAGGTGGCCTTAACTTAACAATGAGATGGCCTTAACTTAACAATGAGGTGGCCTTAACTTAACAATGAGGTGTCCTTAACTTAACAATGAGGTGGCCTTAACTTAACAATGAGGTGGCCTTAACTTAACAATGAGGTGGCCTTAACTTAACAATGAGGTGGCCTTAACTTAACAATGAGGTGGCCTTAACTTAACAATGAGGTGGCCTTAACTTAACAATGAGATGGCCTTAACTTAACAATGAGGTGGCCTTAACTAACAATGGGGTGGCCTTAACAAACAATGAGATGGCCTTAACTTAACAATGAGGTGGCCTTAACTTAACAATGAGATGGCCTTAACTTAACAATGAGGTGGCCTTAACTTAACAATGAGGTGGCCTTAACTTAACAATGAGGTGGCCTTAACTTAACAATTAGATGGCCTTAACTTAACAATGAGATGGCCTTAATAGTAAGGTGGTCTTACAGTTCTACTGGAAAGTCTCACCCATGATTATACACATAAAGTGTATGGTAGAGACAAGGGATCATCTCACAGACTGTCAGCATCATCAGTGAGACGAAACACTGATGGGCATATAGGCAATCAATCAATGATACATACTGACAGGGTATACATTATATATTGGCATCAGTGGCCAACATATAAACCTACCCAATTATTTGATGTGTCATACAACAGTTTGATCAGGAGAGTGATCCCAGAGCATCATAATGAAAGTAATAGAGGTTTGATGGGTTCATTGAAAAAGAATAAGCATTCATACAACTTATGCACCATTAATGATGCATAATGATGCATAATAATGCACATTGAGTTGTGCCAAAATGTGCAACTCAAAGTTGAATGGGTTTATTAATCATATTCATATCTCCATAGTACTTCAAATTTGGCAACTGCCATCAAGCTTAACACATGTAATAAGATAAGGTAATGCAATGTAGATAATGCTTCCATCTTGCTGCAGCAAATCAAGAGTGGTGAGTGAGTGAGTGAGTGTGTGAGTGTGTGAGTGATAAAATATATAATCATATGTTAATCTTTAAGGTCATTCACCTCTGTGCTATGTGTGGGATGGCTAGACAGGCATAACTGGAGTGGACATTGCACAGAGTTCTCTGTTGGCCACTGGGGTTCGAGGTCTTCACCCACAGTGATATATACCAGCCTTACCATGAAATGAAGTGGAAACCTGCATTTAAACCACCTCACCATTAACACCACCTCATCATGTAGGTCTATGTAGGCTGCCATTTTGGACCCCAAGTTTATCTGCCATTTTGTTTACTTCGCCATAGAGGCAACCTTGCAATTGAGGCCAGTAGAATATATACCACT
Organism: Alitta virens; assembly: GCA_932294295.1. Classification (NCBI taxonomy): domain Eukaryota; kingdom Metazoa; phylum Annelida; class Polychaeta; order Phyllodocida; family Nereididae; genus Alitta; species Alitta virens. Next base: position 9,383,432 of record OW028578.1, on the reverse strand, counting down.
ATATACGAAAGTTCTTAATGGGAATGTTTCACTATTTATGAATCGACTAATTGCCACCGATTAGAAAATTGAATTGTTGACATCGGTTTATTATATTATTACTTTGACGAAAGTTAGATACATCCTGCATAACTGAGATCAAAATATGATTAATATCACCAATAGCAAGGGAATAATTATAAGTGTCATTCGAGATGGCATGATTGCTCTAAACTGAATTAATTGCAATTTCTCAAAAAGCAATTGCAATTTCTCAAGAATATCATGATGTGGGTTGCCCAAATCTTTCAGGAGTACGCACACAAAGAGCTAAAAAAGGACAAAGGACACAGCCCGAAGCTAACTTCAAAGGTCTGTTAACCAAGTGTAAATACAAAAAAATGCCCACTGGATAAGTTCACAGCAACCTACAATTACGACCAATGATGGGTGTAACTGGAGATCTCGACATGGAAGCGGTCTTGATTATGGAACAATTTGCATTGTATCGACCTTTTTGGGATCTATAGTGTGGTGGTTATGAGATTGGACTGAGTAGTCTTAATATCGGATGGTCTTAGGGTTGGGTGATCTTAAAATTGGGTTATTCTGTAAAAGAAGGAAAGCAAAGTGAAGATGCAACGCTGTAGTGGTCTTTATACCGAGGCGGTGATTGTCCTAATTCTGGAGCTTTTTTACATCGACAACTACGAAAACCTTTTGAAATTCACTGGTCTTGAGGCTAAAGAGCAAAGAGCAGTAACAAGCTCCTAAATGGTAGTAATATCCAGTCGTCCTAAACATTTTACGTTGTAGGAATGACAATTTTGGGCACCAACGACAAAGTGGTCTTAAGCTCAAGTGGCCTGAACATTGGGTCTTATTAATGGATTGAATTGTAAAAGAGTTAGAGGGCAGAGTAAAGCTGCTACAAATGGTTATCGTATCTAGTCTAAGCTCTGGGACAGTTTACATGGTTCTGGTATAGTTTTTGGAGCCCAAGAAAGTGGCACCCGATCAAGTAGCCTGAATATTGGGTGGTCTTGATAATGGGTTGAACTGTAAAAGAGAGTCAAGCTGGTCTTTATAATGGGTTAAACTGTAAAAGAGTAGAAGGGCAGAGGCAAGCTGCTACAAACGTTGAACACAAATGACACAGCAAACACGGGCAAAGGCAAAGAAAAGGCAAAGAGGAATTTTGCTCGCAGTGTCATCCTTTCGCCAATGTAACATCTAAGGCTTGAGGCAATTACTTTGGCAAGAGAGGACAGATGCTGTAGACAAAGCCACCGCATCCAGCCTCATCAGCAAAGAAGCACAATGGTCAATTAAGGGATTGATAGTTCTCGTTGCCGACATTGCTAGCGGTGTGTGCTCCATGCCGTTCCGTTCTGCTGTTTAGGGAGCAAAGTCATCGCATCGAGGTAGATTTGTGTACTCCGCATTGCCTAAGATGCGCTCAATGTCGTTTCATTCCACTATTTAGGGGAGTAAAACTACTGCGTCTAACTAGATTCTTGTACTCCGCATTGCCAAAGATGTCTTCCATGCCGTTCCATTCTGCCGTTTAGGGAACACGACAATCGAATCGACTCAAATTCCACTCATACGTTTTAAGCCACTCGCACTGTATTAGAATGTCCATGAAAACTTCGGCACTGAGACATATTGCATTCCTTCTGAGATTGATGCATGAGATACACTTCTCAGGATCCCTAAGTTGGAGATACCAAATTTTTCACATTCCATGGGAACTGTTTGTCATCAGACTTTGAGAAGATGCCTGTTATTCGCACGCATGCCATGGCTTTCAAGGCCCAAATTCTTAAAATATGCCATACAGTAGCCATATTGCAGTGTCTTATTAATCAGCTGAAGCTCCAAAAACTTCTATGGCTAAGACAGTGCATGGGTTCAAGCCCCATTCCCTGCACTGTCTATGAGCCATGTCTATCAGTGGGGGCCTAGCACAGTGGGGCCCTAGCTCAGTGGTAGCGCGCTGGGCTTACAACCACTGGGTCCCGGTTCAATTCCCGGTCGAGCCTAAGTTGGATGGCTGTTTCATCCTTCGTCTCATTGCCATGGTCTCTGCCTGTCCTAATTAGCCCATCAGGTGCAGAAATACAGGGCGTAAAGCCCTAATCCACCACCACCACTAGCTACATCTATCCCTGTCCCATCAAATGAGAATTTGAGAAGTTTTATCATCATTGCATTCTTACCCCTTCTGCAATGGTTTCTTTTGGTAAAGGCAGGGCTGTTCATAGTGTTTAAGGTCAATATAGCACACCCATTCCCATCTGTCTACCATCCTGCTATCATACCATATTTTCATATAGCTCTGCCCATGGCCAATCTTCATTAGCACGAGCAACATTCATCATTTGTGAATCAGTCACTTTCTTTTTAACTTACACCTAACTTACTAACTTACTGCAAGTCCTGATATGATCATCCCTTGCAGAGAGTGGCAAGTTCTGCCAGATTAGCGATCTAACTTATTATGGAAGCAATAAATTACCTAAAGACCCCAGCTCAAGCTTTTGGTAGCGCAGTGTATAAGAAATATTGCTGTGATAAAAATATCTACTAAGATAGAGGAGTAATTTATAGTCATGTCAAATGTAAGATAGAATTCTAGCTTTACCAAAGTATCCGTCATTTGCCGAAAGTACTTGGCCACTGGTATGTACACCCTTAGCAGGCCAATCTTGAGTCTTTCTCAACCCCCTAGGGGAAGGTTGTACGCATGAATGACACAGTTAAATTGGTGGTGCCTCATACTGGTTGTCTATGCTGCGGCAAGTAAAAGACCCACCCATGGAGTAAACGTGTGATATTGTGTGTACTCCATCCTTTAGCAGCTCATCATTACATCTGCCTGAAATTGCAACTATGGTAAGAAGTGCATTGATATAATTTAGATACATCTGTATTACTAACACATGAACCAATGTATTACTAAATGAATCATACGATTTCCATGTGAAGGGTTCAATACTGTATATCAATGCCAACGCTATTTCTATCACACCCCAAGCTTGCCAACACTATTAGGGTAGAACCATTGCCCCAGGCTACCCCAATACAAACACATGATAATGCAAACAGAGGGTAAGATGATAGCATAATACCCCTTGAATAAACACCCCCTGAAAAGCTAATGCCCTTCGGGTTTGTCAAGTTACAAGATCTGTGCTTAGGATTCTCGGTTCTTGGGCAGTGTGTACAACTGAAGGAATACGTGGAATTGCTAACTAGGCTAAGAAATCTAGCTGCTCAGTGGTTAAAGCAGTGGAGCAACTTAATTATAGAGGTCCGAGGTTCGTATCCGGGGTGGGGGCATAGCTCAGAGGTAGCGCTCTGGGCTTCCAACCACTGGGTTCCCGGGTTCGAATCCCGGTCGAGCCTAAGTTGGATGGCTGTTTCATCCTTTGTCTCATTGCCATGGTCTCTGCCTGTCCTAATTAGCCCAACTGGTGCAGAAATACAGGACGTAAAGCCCTAATCACCCCCTCCCACCCTAGGTTAGAATCATGGCCTGAGTGTATCGGGCAGAGAATCAGTTCTTGCGTTCTGCTGGAGTAAGTATATATTTTGGACTACTTCATATCTTCGCAGTTGCATTTAGTCTCACAATGCAGGTAACTTGAAATTATTTCACAGTTGCCGTCAAATTTTTGAGGTAGAGATAGTTCCATTAAAGGCTTGTAGTAGAACGATAAAGAATTATCTTATATACATAAAGTATCAACAATCTTAATGTTTTTAAAGTTTTATGATATTATTCCAAAATATCAAAATTTTGCCTTCAACTACCATTCTATAGCATGACGTTAGACAGACGTTGCATGTCATCAAAGGAAGAAGACTACCTCTCAAACCAGTGAACTTGGCAACAATGGTGGGACGTCATTACATTTAAGGAATAAGAAAACTAAACTGTGTGTTGAATCTTATTGCTGTAAAGCTTTTTGTTTTAGTACATGGCCAATTGTGCCACGTGCGTTTTCCATGCGTTTGGATAAACGCATGGAAAACGCATGGTTTTTGCTTCATTATAATTAGCTAAAAACCATGCGTTTATCCTTCTCATGGAAAACGCACGTGGCACATTTGGCCATGTAGAAATTAAATAGATATTTTTTTGGTATATTTAGTAACATTTGTTACTCGTTAGTTTTTATTGCACTTAAAATTTTGAAACAGACCAATTGAGTTGGATATTATGCTGTGAAATTGAAAGGAATGAAATATCTTTTCGGTTGATCCTGTTAGTTAATATTTGTCTCTATGGTTTACTAAGCCTGTGATTGATCATTGAAGAACTCTGACACTGACTGTCAAGGTTATGGTCAGGTGAGAGGGGAGGTAAACAACTCTCTTGCCTGGCTTTTATTGCTTTTATTTGGTCCTTGGAATTGATTTGACACCGGGCTCCGCATAAAGAAAAGGCTGGTGGTGGTGGAAAAGAGAAAAAAGCGAGTAAATGGAAGGGCCAAAATCCACATAGATGGCGTGGGGTCAGCAAATGACCCCTATATGTGATAAGAGCAAACCATCTCAAATTGAGAAACCTCCTAATGGTTTTCACGGCAAATAAGGTACTCTATTCTGGGGCCTCTGTTCACTGTGATTGTCTGTCAGCAGCGATGTCAAGCAAACCTGATTCTCGGTCTGGCTTGCCACTCTGTCACCAGTGGTGATGGCACACCCACTAACACGTGCTTGGGTGGGACAGGGACTTCTGTCAACACCACAGCAGCTGTGGTGACACCACTGACACCACAGTATAGGTTCTGGTACCACATTTGTGACACCACCACACTTATCATAGTAGTTTTGCTACCACGTTTAAGCTGCAGCTACCAAGCTACCATAGAGAGGTGGGGGCCTAGCTCAGAGGTAGCACGCTGGGCTTCCAACCACTGGGTTCCGGGTTCAATTGCCGGTCGAGCCCAAGTTGGATGGCTGTTTCATCCTTTGTCTCATTGCCATGGTCCCTGCCTGTCCTAATTAGCCCATCGGGTGCAGAAATACAGGACGTGAAGCCCTAATCCACCTCCACCACCACCATCACCATGCTACCATAGAATTACATTGAGAACCAGCAGCTGTCAAACTGATACTAGGGTCATCCAACCAACTCTATCAAAATATTATGCATTAAAAAATAAAGTCAATATGATGGTGTTATATTGCTATAGTCCAGTCCTCAGGTGTGAAGTATAGTCAGCTTATATGAGCAGCTGCCAGAGTCAGACGTAATGATGAGATGATAAGGCTTGGAGTATATGTGCTAGAACCAGCAAAGTAATGCAGCAGTGACATAGATTCAACTAACCAACAAATACAAATTTCTAAAATGCATTATTGTTTACAATTGTACATGTAGTTGTATGCTTTATTTGAGAAATAATATCACCCCACTATTAAGACCAAACTCAGGCAAATAATAGTTCCAATTTTGGGACTTTTTGGTTGGTTTCTACAGTATGTATGCATTGCAAGACAGTGAACAATTTGCATGATAGTTAATTGCAATCAGGCTGTGTTTGCATGAGAAAATGAGGTATGAATTGCAATACTACACAAGGCATTGCTCTGGATTCCATGGGGAAAAATATACTCAATCCGTTAATATCAGGAAAACACACAATCTATAGATGGGTCCTAATGCTTTTTGGTGTGTATTTTATGTGGCCTGATGTACCACGATGCGTGCATATGGCAATCTTCTGCCTAGAATAATCCAGAATTCTACGTACAAGCGAATTCAACATTAATCAGCACTAGAATCCAGTTGATTTGGGCAAAACGAGGCGTTTCCATGTCAGACAATGGTCGGTGGGAACTCTCTTAGCCGGAGGCGAAATAGCTGCATGATGTCCTTATCCATCTCCCTGGCAGGAGAGCTTGCCGTTTGCCACGTGCACCACCGAGAAAAGCCGAGTGGAGCCGAGCAAAGCCGAGTTTAGTGTCACCTTATGTGGACGGAAACTGCAGATTAAATGAAAGTCCGGGACCTAAAGCCATGGATACCATAGTCTTTAGTACTGACCACAGTGGACCAAAGTGGACACAAGAAGCCAGCAAGACAATAATAATAAGGACTGACCAGCACGAACTGGGTTCCGGGTTCGATTGCCGGTCGAGCCCAAGTTGGATGGCTGTTTCATCCTTTGTCTCATTGCCATGGTCCCTGCCTGTCCTAATTAGCCCATCGGGTGCAGAAATACAGGACGTGAAGCCCTAATCCACCTCCACCACCACCATCACCATGCTACCATAGAATTACATTGAGAACCAGCAGCTGTCAAACTGATACTAGGGTCATCCAACCAACTCTATCAAAATATTATGCATTAAAAAATAAAGTCAATATGATGGTGTTATATTGCTATAGTCCAGTCCTCAGGTGTGAAGTATAGTCAGCTTATATGAGCAGCTGCCAGAGTCAGACGTAATGATGAGATGATAAGGCTTGGAGTATATGTGCTAGAACCAGCAAAGTAATGCAGCAGTGACATAGATTCAACTAACCAACAAATACAAATTTCTAAAATGCATTATTGTTTACAATTGTACATGTAGTTGTATGCTTTATTTGAGAAATAATATCACCCCACTATTAAGACCAAACTCAGGCAAATAATAGTTCCAATTTTGGGACTTTTTGGTTGGTTTCTACAGTATGTATGCATTGCAAGACAGTGAACAATTTGCATGATAGTTAATTGCAATCAGGCTGTGTTTGCATGAGAAAATGAGGTATGAATTGCAATACTACACAAGGCATTGCTCTGGATTCCATGGGGAAAAATATACTCAATCCGTTAATATCAGGAAAACACACAATCTATAGATGGGTCCTAATGCTTTTTGGTGTGTATTTTATGTGGCCTGATGTACCACGATGCGTGCATATGGCAATCTTCTGCCTAGAATAATCCAGAATTCTACGTACAAGCGAATTCAACATTAATCAGCACTAGAATCCAGTTGATTTGGGCAAAACGAGGCGTTTCCATGTCAGACAATGGTCGGTGGGAACTCTCTTAGCCGGAGGCGAAATAGCTGCATGATGTCCTTATCCATCTCCCTGGCAGGAGAGCTTGCCGTTTGCCACGTGCACCACCGAGAAAAGCCGAGTGGAGCCGAGCAAAGCCGAGTTTAGTGTCACCTTATGTGGACGGAAACTGCAGATTAAATGAAAGTCCGGGACCTAAAGCCATGGATACCATAGTCTTTAGTACTGACCACAGTGGACCAAAGTGGACACAAGAAGCCAGCAAGACAATAATAATAAGGACTGACCAGCACGAACTGACCAGCACGAACTGACCAGTGCCGAATGACCACCTCCAATGACCACTTAAAGACCTCTGAAAAGCCTAGTTATGTCGCCAAAAGCACGTGAACTGGAATATAAATTTGGGAGGCACTCGTCTTGCAAATACAAACAAATTGTGCCAACCAGCCCTCAGCTAACTAACTGACTGACTGACTAGTTGACTGACTAGCTGACTGACTAGCTGACTGATTGACTGACTAGCTGATTCACTAGCTGACTGACTAGCTGACTGACTTGACTGACTAGCTGACTGACTGACTAGTTGACTGACTAGCTGACTGGCTGACTGTCTAGCTGACTGACTGACTGACTGACTAGTTGACGCGCTGACTGACTGACTGACTAGCTGACTGGCTGACTGACTGACTGAGTCATAAGGTGACCTAATTTATAAGATGTGCAAAAACTAAACTGTAAAGCATGGGACAAACTACAGAATATTTTGATAACATTCAGAATAATTTAATAATATTACAATGAAATTTAATATGCTGCATAGCCTGATATTTAGATGTTTGAAAGCAATTAACAAATGACACTTTAGAACATGACATCATTAATGCACAATGACGTCATTACAATTGTTCTCACTGGTGTGTCAAACAATTCAAAATGGCTGGCTATTGTCGCTTTGTTCCAATGGGCAACAATGCTAAACCTCTCATTGCAGCAATGTTAGTTTAATTGCATGATGTTAAAATCAATTTTAAGTGCAGTGTTCATAATGGAGAGTAGGTCTTTTAATGCATGAATTGTAACAGCTATGCAGTTTGATTCTTATTCTTATTTCTTATGCAGTGTGATTCTTATTTTAGTCAAGAGACTAAGCCTTATCATCTCATCATTACCTTTGCCTCTTCATATGAGCAGTATATGATGGAAAAGAAGGCTGATAGAATAGAATAGAATGTTTCAATGTTTCAATGCTACTGGTTTGAAGCTATGACCAGCTGGCAGAGGCAGACGTGATGATAAGATGATAAGTCCACACCATGTTACACATTTACTCCACGGGTGGGGTATTTTACTTGCCTCACCATGTTTCAAAGCTAGTGGTTTGAAGCTATGACCAGCTGGCAGAGGCAGACGTGATGATGAGATGATAAGACTTGGAGTCCACACCATGTTACACATTTACTCCATGGGTGGGGTCTTTTACTTGCCTCACCATAGAAACCAATAAGAATATAATATCTGCATTAAATACAGCCTTAATATGGAGATAGCTACCTATTTTGTAAATGACATTTGCGAATGATTTTTTTTTAAAGATGTCAAAATGCATAGGCATATTTTTTTAATGATAAAAAAACATGAATGAATAAATGCGATTTAGCTTAATTACGCCATCCTTTTTTGTTTCATTGGCTGGAAATCCTTTTCTGAAGCCTTTTAAATCCTTTTTGTTTTTCTAGTTTTTAAATCGTTTCACCCGATTTGAAAGAATGGGAAGTGATTAGCTAAAACGAACGAGAGATGGCGCTGTTTGTTGCATTTCCGGTTTGCATGCATGAACGCCCCCTAACGAGAAGCCAAATCACTATTAACAGGCGGCTGGATAACCATTACCTAAAATGCGTTATCTCATGAACGATGAATCAAAATTGTGCTAAATTTTTTTGCTCTAATTTGTTTCAAACAATGCTTTTCAGTCAATTAGCTTCCATTAAAACTTGCAATGTTAAAAAAATTAGTTCGATCATCAATCAAATGTAATGCCAGTTGTTGGGTTTTGAACAGTTCGTAAAATCTGTTTGTGATAATATTGTAAATTTTACTTATTGGAAGATGAAATAATCATTATGAAAACTGATGTTCTTATCAGCAAAATGTGAAGCAACCACATTTATTCTTTATATATTTATTAATATATTTTATAATTTTTGAAGATAAATATAATATTGGTAATTCATAACAATACATATTTAATTTTTATTTAAATATCTACCTTATTTTAAGAGAAAGAAAAATCACTAAGTACATATTACATTTTTTATACGAACCTCATAAAAATATTGTTTATTGTCCTGTAAATTTCAAGACAAAATCCAATAAATTTAAATAAATTCCTATTTTGGTTAAGCTAACTGAAGTTTAAACATAGGCAAATATTAGATTAATAATTATATTATATATTTATTTGTCATACTCGAAGTATACTATACATTATAAATGAAATAATTGGTATAAAGAATAGAAATCAAAATAAATCAATTTGTACAAAGGAAGTTCAAATATTCGATAGGTATTACATTCCATACTAATTTAAAAATTTAATAGCCTTCTTTATAGATATAATTCGCACTAAAAGGGTATTACAGGCTCATATCTCTGAGGCATTTTAGTGGATACTTTTCTATCTGCAATTATTGACATTACATTATGTAATTGAGTAATTACTGCGTGTTTCCTTGGGCAAAATCACGACTAAAAGAAGCTATAAAAATCAATAAACTGCCATTTCTCCCTCGAAGGCATTTACCTTATGGCATTTTAAACACATTTTTATTGAGCCTAATTGCGATAGTAATTTACAATGCAAATACAGACCTATCGATTTTTTTTCTTTTTTATGTAAAAGGATAATTCAAAAATTGCTTGTGACATTTTCCTAGCCTTAAGGCTGTTACTTAACCTTCATTTGTGACACTTAACTCGGTAAAAAAAAAAAATCACAAAAATGGTGGAGTGAATAATTTATGCAATTCACAACTGACTGTGTTGAGAGAATGTTTTTCTGCGCCTCAGCGGTTCTAGCTAATTTAGGTCCACTGAAATAAATGTCATGCCACGACAGTTATTTTCTAAACAAAGAAGAGGTGACTTTTCATTGATTGATAATTGAAATGCTCTAAATGGATTACCACAAGGTCGCCAGGAGATAAATGTTTGCCATTAATAGTGCCTTAAGCATATGTGTTAGGAAGTCTGTATTTGGAACTTGGACACACTGATTTACGACCACCTCACTATTAAGAGGAAATATTTCACTATTAAGACCACCTCGCTATTAAGACCACCTCGCTATTAAGACCACCTCGCTATTAAGACCCCTCACTATTAGGACCACCTCGCTATTAGGACCACCTCGCTATTAAGACCACTTCATTATCAAGGCCACCTCACTATTAAGACCACCTCACTATTAAGGCAACCTCACTATAAGGTGATGAAGAACTGTTAATTGATTTATATTTTTCAATGGCTAATATTATATAAACTTAAACATTTGCACCTTTTCTGAACGAAATGTCAGTGTTAATTCAAGCTGTCAGTTGCAGACGTAATGATGAGATGATAAGGCTTGGAGTCCGCATCTTGGGTGGAGTCTCTTCCTTGCCCTTGCACAGACAATGAGTACAAAGTATCTTAACAATGAGGATGTCTTAATAGTGAGGTAGTCTTAATAGTGAGGTGGTCTTTAATTGCGAAAGAAATATTTGTGCACTAGTAAGAATATGTAGATTTAGTTGGCAAGAAACTCCCTTTTCTTTATAGTGAGGTGGTCCTCATAGTGAGGTGGTCTTAATAGTGAGGTGGTCTTAATTGTGAGTTCAACTGCACAATCAACAATTCTTATCAAACGCATGCACAGTTATTATCCTCCTTGATTTTGGATGCAAATTAATTTTATTAAACAAGGGGGAATTTTACTGCCTTGATAGGACATCTAAACAGTGCATTGGTGCCTGTTTAATAGGCAAGCTGTGTTTTGAAACTCTGCTCCCCAAATAAGCTGCCTTTCATGAAGATTAATGACCAATTATCCAGAATTTTTACCCCAACAGGATTTTTTCTAACCACGTTAATTAGCATTCTAGTCAGAAGAAAGCTATCTGGCTCAAATTCGATGTAACAAAGGCATAAACTTGGCCAAAAAAAAAAAAAAATCCCAGAAACTTCTTTTAAAGCCCTAGGAAAAGTTCTCAGACCATACGAAGACCTGCTGTGCATACTAAAACAGGAATTAACTGAAAATATGGTTACTCTCATATCTACTGCAGGGCTTGTAAATATAGCGAAATATCTTTATTTAGATCGGCTTGTATTTTGTCTAAAAGCAGGTGGTTTAATAGTGAGGTGGTTTTAATAGTGAGGTGTTCTAAATAATGAGGTGGTCTTAAAAGAGGTGGTCTTAATAGTGATGTGGTCTTAATAGCGAGGTGGTCTTAATAGCGAGGTGGTCTTAATAGCTAGGTGGTCTTAATAGTGATGTGGTCTTAAAAGTGAGGTGGTCTTAATAGTGAGGTGCTCATAATAGCGAGGTGCTCTCTGACAGCGTAGTTACACCCCATTCGCTGTGGTATTTCCAACTTGTGATTTAAAATTGAGCATTTTCAAATATCGATTTTAAAATGCTGCGCATAGTTCAAAATATTGGTAATCAATGAAATGCATCCTCTTTGAATACTATACCCCCATTCATGGTTTTATTGTGTTGCTGCGAGTGCAAAGCCATTTCAATATTTATTATTAATATGCGGTTGACATTCTATGAATTCAAATCTTTGTTGTGATGTTTGGTTAACCTACAGTAAAATCTCTCCATCACAGTTGCTGCATCCAATGGTGCTTACAACAAATAAACTAACATCACCATTTCATTTTAGAATATCAAATATCACGGTCAGTTATATTGCCTGGCAAATACTGCAGAATAAGAAAACGAGGCACAGACCAATGTCATCAACATCATTAGCGTCATCGCTTTGTGATACATTTTATTACACAGCTCCTTTAATTTTCGTCCGATTTTCAAAATTCGAAGTTTATTATGCACACGAATGTATTGGTAATTCGATTATAGCTTAAATGGAAACATCTCTTATCCTATTTTTTCACAAGATTACTCTGAAATCGCGAACTCTTCATAACGTTATAACGCTTAAATGTACCAAGCAACAATATCACCTAAGGCTTGTTGACAACTTAAAGTGTTCTAGGAATGGTAAGTATGATTGTTATTTGACAAATAAACTAATACACCCTGCTAGGTCAGCTGATATGGCCGTAAGTGCTATTGGTTGTAACAGCAGAAAATTATATTGTGGAAAATTTCTACTGGTCTTCATGGTGAGATGTTCTTAACTGTGAGGAACATTACAGAATACTGAATTATGGACTCCAAGCAGTCTATCATCTCATCATTATGTTTGCGTTTTCAAACTGGTCATATAATCTAAGCTTCAGACCAGTAGCATTGAGATAATAGAGTATATATACACATAGTAATGTGAGAAAGTCACAGGTCTTAATGTTTGAGATCTTGATTCTGTGGTCTAGTGGTTAATGTGTTTGCCTGCTAATGATGAGGTACCAGGTTCGAAGTTCGAACCCCCACCATGGCATGGAGGAGTTGTTGGGCAGATCCTCTTCAACCATTGCCTCACTTCACCCAGGTATAATCAGTACTTGGAATTAGGCACCCACAGTGATGGCACTGGTGTGTGCTCTAAAGCCTTTGCGGTTAACCCATAGTGAAAGCCGAATACCCCCTGGGAGTTGCGAAAGTCTCTAGATTGGCCAGCCAAAGTTGTAATTGTAAAATCTGCAAAATCGTGTAGGTACCTGCAGACTTGCAGACTATAAACTCAAAAAACATTTACATCTTGAAGCTGGATTGTCACTCAGTATGGCAGTGGCAAAAATCTATTGCATTCACTTCATCATCCAGAGCCTTGCTGGGTTCACTATCTCTCTATGAAATAAATAAATTTCACCTAGTATTTAATTTTTCATGCCATAAAAAATCCAATTTGTAAACAAACCAAGTGATGACGTCACAATACTCAACAATGGGTGATGATGCCATTTCCATTGTATTTCCAATGTTTTGGTCTTGATTTCTTTCAATGTATCATTTATTTTTCGTAATTAATACCTGATAGATTCATAAGCTAACACATATTTAGTGTGCCTTGATCAAATGAGGTGATTTTCAATCCTTTGATGAAGTTTTAGAAAATAGTAATTTTGACAGACAATGGAGCTGCTTTAAACTGGGGGTAAAATGTATTACCACACAAATAGAAGCAAACATCACTGATCGGTCATTTTGATGTTGATGGGCATTGTCACACTGCGGTTGTCACAAGGCAACTGTCATATTTGCGAGTGATGTGACATTTTTGCCGATGGGTAAAAGGTCAAGTGAGACAGTGACACCTCAAAAGCCAAAATGTTGTCATGAATGCATCAAAATGCATAATATGACCTTTGGACATTATCCTGATTCCAGGAAAAAAAGCATGACAAGATATGGAATATGTATACAGTGGAAATAGAGCAACTGGAAAAGTGAAAAAACTGAGATTTATACAGAAATATGCCGACTGCATAAAATGTTGGTTGGCTGACGTCTGACTACAGTAGGATTCAAATTGAGTGCATATTTTATTATTAATTTCTTTTTTGGTAATATTATCATTCATAGCACGGAGCAGCAAACAATTGACAGAAATGATATTGTGAAGTTCAAGTTTTCAAACATGAATACCTCTAGCTCAGTAACAATAGTTTTTCGGTTTGATTGACTGACTGACTGACTGACTGACTGAATGGCTGACTGAATGAATGAATGGCTGACTGAATGGCTGACTGAATGAATGAATGACTGAATTAATGGCTGATCGATTGATGGATTGAGTAACTGACTAATTGACCGACTGACCTGACTGACTGACTGACTGAATGACTGAATGCCTGAATGACTGACTGACTGAATGACTGACTGACTGAATGGCTGACTGAATGAATGAATGGCTGAATGACTGAATGAATGGCTGTTTAATTGATTGATTAATTGATTGAGTTACTGACTAATTGACTGACTGACACATGGATAGATAGATAGATAGATAGATAGATGTATAGAGAGATGGGTAGATAGATAGATAGATAGATGGGTAGATAGATAGATAGATAAATAGATAGATAGATGTATAGATAGATAGATAGATAGACAGATAGACAGATAGATAGATAGATAGGTTTACTAAATGACTTATATATACTGACGAACTAATTACCTAACATGACTGACCCATATATTCAATTCCCATCACTGATTTTTGCACCTGGCATAGAAGTCCATTGCACCTGTACCCAAAAGCCATAAACAATACTTCTGGGGTTATGCTTTAGAGTCAGATATCAAAGGCCCCTTTATGTTACAGTCATTGTACTCGAATATGTTCTCTTATCTTTGGCTGACCTCAACTATGCTGCCAAATTCAGTACTAAAACATTAGAATATAACAGTAATATTAAAGGATCATTCTAAGCTGCCATAGTGAACGTTAGGTGTCAAATGATTTAACGTGTAGACAGATAATTCCATCTTTTTTGGTATGTGATATAATGACATTATGTTATGTCATTAATTAACTTGACCGACTGACACAGATATTTCACGATACTTTAATCTGTTGCTTACAAGACAAGAATTCTGTTAAGATAATTTTTGTTATTATTTTTAGATTATTTTTCGTTATTTTCTCACGTATTAGTATTGCAACCCTGTATGTAGGTGTATAATTACAACAACAAGCTCTACCATATTTGGAATGCTATGCTAATTTTAGCCATATTTTTCTTAAAATAGCAACAATAATTTGATCCTAATGAGCAGATGTTTTATAACTATGACATTTCACTACAGTTGCTAGTCTAACGTATATCTCCTCTCCTCTCCTCTCCTCTCCTCTCCTCTCCTCTCCTCTCCTCTCCTCTCCTCTCCTCTCCTCTCCTCTCCTCTCCTCTCCTCTCCTCTCCTCTCCTCTCCTCTCCTCTCCTCTCCTTGTAATTTGAAATGTCAGCTGGTTTTTTTTTGCCTGACAATGTTACTAATGAATGTTAAAAGTCTGGGCCTCGCCCATCAATGGAAAATCCATTAGTACTACTTCGAAGTAAACTTTTAGTGAAATGCACAAAAGAGATTTGGTTGCGCGCGCACATGTGTTATGCAAGGGTGTGTCAGGGCAGTTAGTCGTTTGAACATTTCACAAATGCGAAGCGCCACCTGTGTACTGATAGATGAACTAATAGAATGAATAGCAAGGTCAGTGTTAAGATATCTTATTTGATCTTAAGGCAAATTGTGCTGATATGATTTTTGAAAGTGGTATATTTTGGTGTCATTTGCCCTCGTTTTAAGGCAACCTCATTATAAAACTGCCTCGCTATTAATACTAATAATATATATCTTTAAGCAACTATACAGTTGTTGCAATTAACTCGTTATTAAGACCACCTCACTAATGGTTTAAAAAAGTGGTCTTACTAGTGGATTTACATGGTGTTTCGCTGTGTAAACATGACATTTTCCCATCAGCAATAATCCCCACATTAATGCGTGCGCCCAATTTCTTTTGTTGTAAATTTTGGAGACAATTTGTGTGTGTTCTTTTTACTTTCAACTGAGTGATTTCTAATCTTGAAAATGTTCATTTTAGAATGAGTTTTGTTGACTTCCACTAACAAAACTCATCAACTGCGTTTCCCTGTGGTCTGTATTAATCCATTCACCCATTCATTCATTCAGTCATCCATCCTTTTTCAATTCATTTTCTTTGGGTGCGATGCTCCTTAATTAAACTACAATACTTTTCACGAAGTGCAAATGTCATCTACATGATAAAAAAGCATGAAAGAAACATGATACATGCAAAAATGCCATCTATATACTACAATGTGATATTATGACATGCATTAATTATGGAACCTCTGACAAATGTTTGCTGGATGATGCGTCACATAGACTTTGATATTCAGAAGCCCATTAGCTAGATTAAAATGCCTCAAGGAATTATATTGTCCACCAATAGATCCTCTGCTTTATTTACTTTTTATGCAGCTAAGGAACCTCGCTATTAAGACCACAATTGAAGTGGTCGTAATAGTGAGGTTTTCGTAAAAGAGGGAATACTAGTGTAGTATTATATGTCATTTGTTTGAACATTTCGTCTTAATTCTGAGATGCATGGTGTCAATTGATAATTTTTGGACAAATTGATAATGCAAGAATGTCATTTTAAAAATTGGTGATCTTAATAGTGAGGTGGTCTTAATAGTTAGGTGGTATTAAAAGTGAGATAGTCTAAATAGTAAGGTGGTCTTAATAGTGAGGTGGTCTTAATGGTGAGGTGGTATTAATAGTGAGATATTCTTAATAGTAAGGTGGTCTTAATAGTGAGGTGGTCTTAATGGTGCAGTGGTATTAATAGTTAGATATTCTTAATAGTAAGGTGGTCTTAATAGTAAGGTGGTCTTATTAGTGAGATGGTCTTAATAGTGAGGTGGTCTTAATGGTGAGGTGGTCTAAATGGTGAGGTGGTATTAATAGTGAGATAGTCTTAATAGTAAGGTGGTCTTAATAGTGAGGTGGTCTTAATGGTGAGGTGGTATTAATAGTGAGATATTCTTAATAGTAAGGTGGTCTTAATAGTGAGGTGGTCTTAATGGTGAGGTGGTATTAATAGTGAGATATTCTTAATAGTAAGGTGGTCTTAATAGTGAGGTGGTCTTAATGGTGCAGTGGTATTAATAGTTAGATATTCTTAATAGTAAGGTGGTCTTAATAGTAAGGTGGTCTTATTAGTGAGATGGTCTTAATAGTGAGGTGGTCTTAATGGTGAGGTGGTCTAAATGGTGAGGTGGTATTAATAGTGAGGTGGTCTTAATGGTGCAGTGGTATTAATAGTTAGATATTCTTAATAGTAAGGTGGTCTTAATAGTAAGGTGGTCTTATTAGTGAGATGGTCTTAATAGTGAGGTGGTCTTAATGGTGAGGTGGTCTAAATGGTGAGGTGGTATTAATAGTGAGATAGTCTTAATAGTGAGGTGGTCTTAATGGTGAGGTGGTCTTAATGGTGCAGTGGTATTAACAGTGAGATATTCTTAATAGTAAGGTGGTCTTAATAGTGAGGTGGTCTTAATGGTGCAGTGGTATTAATAGTTAGATATTCTTAATAGTAAGGTGGTCTTAATAGTAAGGTGGTCTTAAAGGTGAGGTAGTCTTCTAGTGAGTGCACAGTATGTTGTGATTCCAAATAAATGTAACACAAGAATTTCGTGAGATTCTAGCATCATAAAAAAGACAGAAATATGCAAAACATTTTACGAATGGGCAAAAACAAAGAAATAAAAAATAAAAAATAAATAAAGAAAAAAGAAATAGCAATATGTCATAAAGAGAACTGCAACTAGATATACCCACATCCTTCAAATAATACCCAAGCATAGTAAGCAATATGTCTGAGATGTGGTATATCAATAAGCACGTTTTTATGCTGGGTTTTCATGTCTTTTTTGGCTGTAATTTCTTCTTTTTTTTCCTTCTTTGTCTTACAAATCCATCCATTACAGACATGTCACTGTCTAGCTTGGGGCGGATGCGATATGCCTGCTTCATTCAAAACTGCTTTGGGCAGGGCGCTATATCTATGAAAGAATTTCATCGAGAAAACAGAATTTCAGAAAATTCCTTCAGTGGTATTCATTACGAGTTCGATTAAATGGCAGCCAACACTCTTCCTAGCTGGCTACCTCTTGTTTTTCTTTTTTTTTAGAAACATGTCGGTTCCCCGAATCGAGCATACCAATATTGATCACCACCGGAAGCGGATGTTGATGAACAATGACGTCATCAAGGATTGTTTACAGTAACAGAAGCTGATCCGGAGGCATGCCACTGTGTACTCAACAGTTAATAGCCCTGTTCAACCATTTCAAAAAGTCAAAGGAAAAACTTAATTGACCTCTTGGAAATGTACACATGTTTGTTTACATTCTTGATGGATCACTGTTTTTTGTTTACTTTATGTTTGAATCTATTGTAACATTATAAGTAGGTCTATATCAACAAATATGAAATGATTGTCAACTTAAATTTAAGTATGTTATCTACATGGGAATCTCGCTTTAAGGCCACCTAACTTTTAAGACCACTTAATACATGTACTAGGTCCAGTAGAGTTACCATGGTATTTTACCTCGCTATTAAGACCACCTCACCATTAAGACAATAAACCCTTGCATCTTAAGGGTTCTTTATAGTGGTTTCACTGTTAGTTATAATGAAACCTCGCTATTAAGGCCATATCAAAATCAAAACTAAATTTTATCTTTAAGTCTACACTAAATACATGTATAATGGTTTGTAATAATTGATTTACCTCGCTATTAAGACCATCTCACATTAAATGAACTATTTGACTATAAGTGTTCGTAATAACGAGTTTCCACAATTTTTCACAATTATGACAAGTTAATTTCAATTCCTACATTAAAATACAGTTTTTTAGTGGAAAATTCCAACATGCATGCATGTAGGATGAATCTTGTCCAATTGAGTTACACGTTTATTGCACCGAAATTTTGTCGCTCTAAATCTTCCCCCCTAAACCGGAACTACTTTTTGTGATTAAAACTCACGGATAAACATTGCGCGCACTAATACCGGACTTTGCAGCTCTAATTACAGGACATAATAGCCAAGTCAAATAATCTTGAGTAGAAAAAAGTAGACCGGCGCTCCTAAACCAACCAATATGGCCGGCTCTCTCGTTCCATCAAATGGAATTTTCATGAATTATTTTCGGAACGCAATAATCACTTTTCTTTCTCTCCCTTCATCAACAATTATGTGGTCGCCTTCCATAATATTCTGATGTTTTATTTTGATGTTTGGCTGCCTACATTTATGTGTGTTTGCTACAGATGTATTATAATTTTTTTTTTGGGGCAAAATACATATTGTAAACCCAGTCTTAGAGATATTGGTAATAATATAAAAATAAATGTACATTTGTTGTCTACTGATGGTTCCTGAGTGATATGGTAATGAGGGTTAGTCATCTTTGAGACAGACTATCTGAGACTGGCAGACGTAATGATGAGATGATTAGGTCGAATTCCACACACTGTGTTAGTCATCATTTCATTGGTGGGGTCTTTTACTTGCCTAAGCATGTGTACTGACCCCAAACACTTCGCAATCTAAATTGATACTTTTTCAGGGAAATTATATCAAACTACTACTGTATGATTTAACTTATAAAGAGCTCTTAGACTGGATTTTGAATCCAGAGCTTTCACATGAACAGAACTGTTCCTTAACTAATAGGGTTGTGCTTTCTGGTTCTAAGGTTAGCTAACGTAGCAGATTTATTAACAGTTTTCACAACAATATGACCAAATTATCAATTAGTGAACAGTTATATTTTGCAATTATTACATCTGTATCTCATAGTCAGCAGTCTGCAGCTATACAACCATATATTGCTGTTATACCTCAGAGTTAGCACGATATGTCACTAAACAGTCATATTTCAGCTATTACTACATCCCACAGTTACCACGAATACGTCGATAAATTGTCGCTTGGATGTTAAAACCTATATTAGCTTAGCTTTGTATTGAAACGAGTCTTTTCTCAGCCAATAGGAGATGTGGGGATGTAGTCCATTCATCTTAGACAGAGCAATCGCTCCTGTCATTGTCAGGTTTGATTTGCCAACCTCACACGTGGCGGAGAAAATGTGGACATATCTGTCGATATGAAGCTAAATGCTAGGTCTTTTCTTGTTTACCCAATTCCTTTTATTTCATCCGTTTTCCTTCTTACTTTTCCCCCCTCTTACATTGATCGATGTTTGAAAACAGTGTGACATTTGGCAGCACTTTTAACTCAGTTTTGTGGACCATCGAGCGAGCTGAAGGAGGAAGAGAACCGCTCGCGTCGGTTTTTCCATCCGCGCCGCCGACTACCACTCGCGAGCGGTTATGAAAGAAAAAAAGGATGAAAACTTCTCTCCAAACCAGTTTGTGTTTTTATGATAAAGGCTTAATTGATTGCCACTGCTGTTTTCCACCACTGCTAATGGGTCTCTATTGACTAATCCAGCCCCGTTATGTACTACTGCGGCAGTGCGAAAAGCGGTCCGGCCGGATGAAAAATAGACAGCGGCGAATTGCAGACTCTGACTCTAGAAAATAGACCATGATATATGAGAATGTAAAGGGGGGATGCAACAGTTATCCAGAGGAGAATAATGAGGTCCTTCTCTGCTTTCTGGCTTTCCTGACAAATGCACCAACGACAGAAATGCCTTTCCTCAGCATCCGTACCAGTATTCAAGGCTGTTGCATCCCCAGGGACTTTGCAAAGGCTCAACTTAGTTGACAAGCATCAGGTTTAGTATGATGAGTAGATTAGATCTTAGCTTTATAAATTTACTCTTTCCATGAAATAGGGAAATTATGCTCCCAACATAATAAGAGTCTATTTCGTGGCCTCGTCAGTTTTGGCAGTTGAAAATTCTTGCTAATTAAGCGGGAGAAAGACCCTAATGAAGTCTTGCACCATGTGGTTTTAGTTTGTTTAATTAAGAGAAAGCCATTCTGAGGTTTTATTTCAGACATTACAAGGACATAAGAGAAAGCTCATTTCACAGATGCATGTTTTCTGAAAACAACTTTCAATAGAGCAGCGAAGTCTGCAGTAGCGTAAGACTTGGGTGTTTCAGAAAAAGTATTAACGCATAAGTACTAGGGCAAGATGCTTTCAGGCAATCCTTAGGTGACATTTGACTTCATGGCACAGCGGCATCACTTTATAACCTTTTCTGAGCGGTTTTTTGAGCTATTTCTTGGCGGTTTTTCCTCTTTCATAACTCGCACATCAGACCGTGTGTGGTCTGTGGCGGTATGCACACATGGCGCGTTTCACACCGATGGCCAAAATGCTCGTTAATCCGGTCGGCCAACAAATTTGGCGGTGGCTTCAATCGACTTTCTAAACACAATTTTTGCGAGCCCGCGGTGCGCAAATGCCATTTCCAATGCTTCGAATGCAATTGCGGATGGACGCCTGACAATCGCAATATTGTCCTAGGCAGGAGCCTCTGCATTAAGTGATTATTGCTCAACGCATCAGCCCATAATGCTCGGTTTTATGAGATTTGCAAATGGTGTCATCATGCGCATTGTCCTATGAATGCATCATAATGTCATCCACATATCTGGAACAATGCCCTCGGTGCACCAATAGAGAAAAAGCAACGCGTTAGCCGCTAAGTGCTATTAACGTTGAAGTATGCCTCGCATAAACGGGCTCTTGTGAGTTTTATCATTTTTCGCTCCGAAAACAGAATAGCTGCTGGAGTTGCCCATGGTATGGCACAAAGCCTCATGCATTTCATTCATTCCATCATGGTGGAGCGCATTAAATTTAATTGAATCCTGAGATGACACGGTTGAGAGATTGCGTATAGAGAAATCTGACACCAGCTTGATCATTTCATGACATTATAGCGTGAATTAAAAGGTTCCATACGTCAGAAACACCACAATGAAAAGGACGAAATATGGAGCATGTGGGAGAACACATATGCTCAAAACATCACAAAAGGGGGGATGAGAATGAACACCATCTTTCTTTTAGTCTGAGGTGCCATAATGTATGCTTCTATTGTGTGTGTGTGTTGTACAGGCTGACTAACCCTTTTATGGACTATGCAGTGTGGCTGTTTTCATTTCTGTGGTCTGGTGTCTTATTGTTTACCTTTTTTTTCCTGTGGGTCTCTTTTGAGCTTCGACAATCATGATCAGCTGGTTAGCAGCCATTTGCAGGGTCTGAGCCCATACAGCAACCCGAGCCATCTGCATTCACCTTGTGTATCTCAACTGCTCTGCCATCTGTGACCCCCTCTGCTGGTGACCACTAACTTGGGGATCACATGCAAGATGTCACACAAACTGGAGTCCCTGCCAAGTGCCTTTTTACCTCTCTTTTTTCAATTTGCTTTTTCCTGGGCCCAATTCAATTGCGCTTGCTTGCCAGTTACCATTTCAAAACCACCTGTTTCTACTAAATGTTTATTTATTATTTATTCAAATATATTTTACTATCATGAAATAGTAAAATATAGTATAAAAGCATTTAAAACAAAAAGGCAAATATAAAAAAACTGCAATACATAAAAATGGAGGTTCATAAAATAATTGAACTAAAATGTGACGTTTCAAGGCATATTTTAAATCATTCAAGTTATTTACATCCTTCAAACTTGATGGCAACGAATTCCATAATATAGCACTAACATATCTAAAAGACCTCTTGGCAAACTGACTAGATACAAGTGGCACATATAAATTCATGGGGTGGCTCCTGGTATTGATACCATTGACATCACGACTCATTCAAATGTTGTCAACTAAATAGGTATAAGGCCAGCCCATGCATACACTTAAACATTAGAGTGACGGTGAAATATTGACATCTTTGCTTGACATTCATCCATTTTAAGTTATACACAATATCAAGACCTTGAGTTCACATAATCAATTAACCAGCTCAGCAATTGACCGCTTAGACCACTTGTGATGCGAATGTCAGGTCGTTGTAAATTACTGTAGAATTGTGTTCAGGTATAGGTTTCTGCACTGATACATGGCCAACTGTGCTATGTGCGTTTTCCATGCATTTGGATGAATAAATTTTTCCATGAGAAGGACAAACACATGGAAAACGCATGGTTTTTACCTCATTTTAATTAGGCAAACCATGCGTTTTCCATGCGTTTATCCTTCTCATGGAAAACGCACGTGGCACATTTGGCCATGCAGGTAAAGCGTTTGATAAAAATTAAGCAAATATGGTCAAATTATCCTTAACAAATGACATAACTGTCATCGTCAGTTCCAGTGTACTGGTGCATTGTATATTTGTTACACAGTGAGACACCATGAACAGAAAATAACTTCTGCCAAAGCCCTCATGTGGTGTAGCTCACAGCTTTGTCTCTGTGAAAACAACATTCTAAAAGGCATTGGATTTGCTCATCTAGCCAATAATTTTGACCAACAGAGAGATTATCCTGACATGTTATTGTTTCACAAATAGTCAGTGTGGGCTGGAGGCATTCAACAACAACTAATATGAAATGCCAGAGACATTTTGGAAGACTGGGAAATTTAGCATTGTTTGCTATGAGGTAGGTTTCTATTCTATTCTGACTTACAGGGTGCGCCATAAAAATTTGCACAAGCAGCTACTGCTACCTCTTTTGTTATTACCTCAATTGACTGTAATCGCATGCAGCTGCAATCATACAAACGAAAGTAATAATAGTCCTAAATTATTTGTATAAATATATTTTCGTTTTTCCTCAAGAATTATAGATAATATGGATCTAAATATAGCACATGCACACTTATCACACCTTCGGGTGATTTTCATCTCGGCTTTTGCAATATAAGCATTAGATTATGTCTCTGATCATACAGATGTGTTACAGACACCTTTCTTGACCTTTGCCGCCAAAAATAGGGCAAATAGATTCATTTTTAATAAGAAGGTAGAGCATTGACACTTTTGAGGCTAAAGTGCCATTTTGGATTTTGGTAAATTTTCTGTCTTTTCTGTCTAATTAACTGGCCAATCCTCCTGAAAATCATGTGATTATTTCGAGATTAGTTGTAAATTCAAAAAGTCCCTCTGGAATGCCATTATATTTCTCTGTTTTAATTTCATGACCTTGCTGAATCAAAACTGGAACCAACCTTCTTATCATCTAATACCTTGATATATATATGCACATATAAAAAACATTGAAGGAGGATTCTGTGCAAATATGATATTTTCTATGGCTTCAGAGGTGTAGTAACTAGGAAATATCTAATTTGTAAACTTTCTGCAACTAGAGACACCATGCAAGCAGACAGAAATTTGACTTCTGTGATGTGTATCACTCAGAACAAGCCCTGCAGCATACACCCACTCAATAATTCAGATACTGATATTGTCTAACATTATAAGATCAAAAATATCACAATGACCAATTGCTTATACCCCTAACTAAATGTGGCAAAACTTTAAAAGACTTCATAAGCATTTGAGTAACCTAGAGCTATCCTGAAAGTAGAGATGCCTTGTGCAAGTTTTTATGGCGCACCCTGTACATAAGCATCATCTAACCCAGCAAATGTAATGATGACACGATATCGCGGGATACTAGTTAGCAAGCTAACCATGAAAGTCTGTTTGAAGACTACGTCACTTGAACCACCTCAGTATTGAGACAACCTCACTATCAAGATGACAAGATTGAAAATTGACTGTACTGTTAAACCTTGCATTGTAATTTTGGTCAATGACATACACCTTGCATGGTAAATGCAATCAACATCTTTTCAACAAAAGATTACAAATAAACTATGACCGCATCAGTCAAAAATTGGCTAAACTCATGGCTCGGTTAATCACGTATAACATTTTTATACGAGCGTATGTGGGGCAATCGTAGATAGCTCACCGAACGTCCGGCAAATGATCGCCGAATGTCCTTCTAACGGGCGCCGACCGTCTGTCGTGAAGCATCTTAACCGTCACTTTCTATCAATATCTTTACGTGTATTCATAGCTTTCAATCCGTTTCAGAAATTCTTCAAATGTTTTTATGCCGCTTTCGTTCTTGCTTTTATGAATCTTCGTATCCTTTGTAGCGAATTTACATGAAGGTTCCTGCAAAGGCTCTTTGTCAGATTGTAAGGCTGTAATCTTTAAGTATTTTGAATATTTTTGATGTTTATTATGAAGGTTTAGAATCGATTTGAATGGTAAATTGGAGGCCTAAACAGAAAGAGATTTCCTCTAGATTCCGTGGAGGCTTCTATTGTTCAGTACAGAAAACATTTTTCATTTGCTAAACCCTTCATTTCAAGGTTGATGCGTTTTGGTTCGTGCTGCATGCTTGCATTAGGTTTTTGTATCCTTTTTGTGTCCTTTTTGCCATCTGATTCTAATGCATTTCTTTGATGATACCAGATGGCCAGGAGCTTGCAACCCGCTGTATGCAGAAGGGTGTAGCTTTTAGACCTCCTTTTACAAGAGTCTACACAGGAAAAAAGGTATGCTTTTTTTAGTCCGCTGCTGCAGAATCTGTCATGGCGGAACATCATGCACGATTTGCTCCTTGAAACATCGGATTTTAAGCGCAGATAACTTCTGCATTATCCCTCATCAACTGCAGCCTGCATTGCTCATGCGATTAAACATCATTTCATGTCGAGTTAATGAAAGCTTACAGTTAAAAAAAGCCCCCGAAATGCAAAATCCAACAAAGAACGCAGTAATCTGACTAAGTCTTACTCTTTCGCTTCAACAACTTGTTTGCGCTAGTGAATCATACCTGACATAAAGTCATGCAAAATAATCATCCGTAATGCCGCTTATTATCTGTGATTATCCACGTTTTTAAGCTAATTTCATGCGATTACCTGTCAAATAATAGCTGGGCGGGATAACACAAAATGGCAAACATTGCAACGGAATTCCCCATTTGAAAACCAAGATGATTATGACTTCTAAATGCTGAAAACATATTGAAGTGCCTCCTTTTTCACAGACACAATTGAAACTTCAGCACAACACAACTTATTGTCAAGGCAACTTCATGCCATATTTCAGAAATCACTAAATTTATCACAGCAAATACCAACTTTGCAGCACAAACATTGTGACAACTTCTCACAACATTCAGATTGAACAGTATTGCGGAATATGTTATGACAAGGTGCTATTGTGGACCCTGTGGGGGCCTAGCTCAGTGGTATAGTGTGCTGGGCTTCCAACCACTGGGTCCCGGGTTCAATTCCCAGTCGAGCCTAAGTTGGATGGCTGTTTCATCCTTCATCTCATTGCCATGGTCTCTGCCTGTCCTAATTAGCCCAACTGGTGCAGAAATACAGGACGTTCAGCCCTAATCCACCGGCTACTATCGTGGACCCTAAAACCTTGCAGCATTTTAAATGTTATTCATGACAACATATAGATTATTCTTCAAGCAAGGTGAAAGTGATGACCCTTGCGGCAAAATATTGAATTTATATCACCAGTATTGCCTAAACATATCCTCCCACTGAATATGAACTACAAGATATACAAAATAATATTATGTTGTTTTTATGCACACCAGCATCTTAATTAAGCAATTAGTAAGATGACCATAAAATTTTGCAAATGCAGAGCTCTCAAAATTACTGCTATTAAATTTCAGTGCAATTTAGATGTTTTGTCATTGTAATTAACCTCCTAAATAAGGCTATTCTGATATAATAGCCAGTTTGACGTAGTCTCAATGGAAAGGTTAAAAAGTACACATATATTTGTAGATGTTGACTCCAACATGTGGCCTCATCTTGCATGAGAGGGTGTGAGGGCTCTTTGTACACAGCCCTGGTTGTTATGTTCCATTGATACAGTTCAGATGGCCTGACAAGTAACCCAGCCAGGCAGCCTTTTCATCTAGTCTGGTAAATATGAAGCTAAAGTGTAGACTGAATGTGCGATCAAGCATACCACAGAAATGCATGCTAAAGACCCGCTCACACAAGATCACAAAGCGAGCCACAAAGCTGTCACTAAAAAGCTGAGAATAAAGAGAAAAAAGCCAAAAAACGGAAGGTTTAGTTTATGCGATACTCGGCAGTGACTGCGACATAGCTCTGTCAGTCCCGCGTCAGAGCCTTCTGATGTGGTGGAGGAGCGCTTTGCCACAGACTGGCAATGTATAAATGCCTTTGTGGCTTGGAAGGATAATAGATGTGGAATGCGAATCCATTAGACGCCTGCATTGGGTGAAATAGGCAGAAGTAATTAAGTCCCACGTCGATTCCTTCCTCATGGTTCAAAGCCGACTCAACCGACCGTCTGCGGCAGCTTTTAAGTGGATTGTCGGACTCCGCCAAACGTATGAAAAGACAATGCATGGAAAGCCAAATAGCTGCTGGTAGGCAATGGGCTTTGGCATTGGGCTCCAGTTGAGTGGTAGGCATGCAAATAGCTCAAATAGCTCAGAGAAAGCTCTCGCCGAGTGCTGATGGTGATCCTGGTATCATCCCGCATTCGGGTCAGCCGAATCGGTGCATTTGAAGCATGAGCAAATTTAGATTTCCTAGTGCATGTTACAATTGAGGAAACAAACCACCCTGCTGAATTCACACCATGTTGCATGCTGAGCTGCACATTTTAAGAATTCACACAAATCTTAATTTGCATGATCCAAAATTTGTCTTCAATAAGGCCAAATTTATAGACAATGTCTTGCATTAAATTCTGAGAAATCTCACGCAAACGTGAACTGGCAACTGCATAAATCATTAGCGTAGTGCAAGAATAAAATTATAGCATTCTGATGGCATGCAGCATGAGTTGAGTTATAAATCTGAAAGCACTGCATGGGCACAATGTATTCAGTTCATCTGCAGCACAACATTGGCAGTGTAATATAAGAGGCACGAAGTACAATTCTTTGTTTGCAACCATTAATTCAGCACCCTGACTACGCATGCCCAGTGTCCTCATTATGCACTGACCTTTGACCCAAGGGTATGCTGAAGCCAGCCTGCATATCTTTTGTTTTCGAAGCTGCTGCTGCAGCAGCTGAATTACGAAAGTAAACACTATGAGAAACTTCGAATTGGGGAGCGGATGTGCTGATATATGTAACACTAAAAATTTCAAATGTGTATGAAAAAGCAAACAGCAATCCCACGAGACAATTTGGGGAAAGGGTTGTATTTCAAACGTAGTGGAGCTCTTGGCGGGGCTAAATTGAATCGAGCATATATATTTGGCAATCATTAATTCCTAGGGTCTGCTGTGGCGATGGTGCACAGATACTGCTGTTATGAGAGTCCCCAAGGGAGCAGTCCATTTCGCCAACTCACTGACTCAGAGTTTGGTGTCTATCTCCATAGTCATGCCTGGCTGTGTTCTCTCTGTTTGAGTTGGTGGTAGTTGTATGAAGTTATTGGTCCCAGTGTTGATCCTTGCGGTATACTTTTTTGCTGCCTCTCTTTTTTATCTCATTTGAAAAGGCTGTTGACCCTCATTGAACCAACCCAGTGCCCCTAGACTACCATAAAGTGCTCACCACGGTAGGTGTTTCTAGGAACAGGGAAAGAGGCACCTCTATATAGGTTAAGAGCTGTTACTAGACAGTGCTCACCACACTAAGTATAAGGGCGTTGGCCTACCTCAGAGGTAGCGCTTTGGGCTTCCAACCGCTGGGTCCCGGGTTCAATTCCTGTTAAGTTGGATGGCTGTTTCATCCTTCGTCTCATTGCCATGGTCTCTGCCTGTCCTAATTAGCCCAAATGGTGCAGAAATACAGGACATAAAGCTCTAATCACCCACCCACCATCCACACTAAGTATAAAATTCCAGCAATAGGGAAAGAGCTATAACAAAAAATTCTAGCAATAGGGAAAGAGCTACTGCATATAAGTATGAATTTCTGGAGACAGGGAAAGAGGTACCTCTGTACAGGGAAAGATATATAATCGTGCAATGCTCGCCATGATAGGTATATATCTGGTGACAGGGAAAGAGACACTTTTTTTTTTACAGAAAGAGCACTCAATATGAGAGCTACTTCTAGCAACAGGGAAAGAGGTACCTCTGTACAGGGAAAGATATATAATCATGCAATGCTCGCCATGATAGGTATATATCTGGTGACAGGGAAAGAGACACTTTTTTTTTTACAGAAAGAGCACTCAATATGAGAGCTACTTCTAGCAACAGGGAAAGAGGTACCTCTGTACAGGGAAAGATATATAATCGTGCAATGCTCGCCATGATAGGTATATATCTGGTGACAGGGAAAGAGACACTTTTTTTTTACAGAAAGAGCACTCAATATGAGAGCTACTTCTAGCAACAGGGAAAGAGGTACCTCTGTACAGGGAAAGATATATAATCGTGCAATGCTCGCCATGATAGGTATATATCTGGTGACAGGGAAAGAGACACTTTTTTTTTTACAGAAAGAGCACTCAATATGAGAGCTACTTCTAGCAACAGGGCAAGAGGTACCTCTGTACAGGGAAAGATATATAATCGTGCAATGCTTGCCATGATAGGTATATATCTGGTGACAGGGAAAGAGACACTTTTGTTTTTACAGAAAGAGCACTCAATATGAGAGTTATTTCTAGCAACAGGGAAAGAGGTTCCTCTCTACAGGGAAAGATATATAATCATGCAATGCTCGCCATGATAGGTATATATCTGGTGACAGGGAAAGAGACACTTTTTTTTTTACAGAAAGAGCACTCAATATGAGAGCTACTTCTAGCAACAGGGAAAGAGGTACCTCTGTACAGGGAAAGATATATAATCGTGCAATGCTCGCCATGATAGGTATATATCTGGTGACAGGGAAAGAGACACTTTTTTTTTTACAGAAAGAGCACTCAATATGAGAGCTACTTCTAGCAACAGGGAAAGAGGTACCTCTGTACAGGGAAAGATATATAATCGTGCAATGCTCGCCATGATAGGTATATATCTGGTGACAGGGAAAGAGACACTTTTTTTTTTACAGAAAGAGCACTCAATATGAGAGCTACTTCTAGCAACAGGGAAAGAGGTACCTCTGTACAGGGAAAGATATATAATCGTGCAATGCTCGCCATGATAGGTATATATCTGGTGACAGGGAAAGAGACACTTTTTTTTTTTTTACAGAAAGAGCACTCAATATGAGAGTTATTTCTAGCAACAGGGAAAGAGGTACCTCTGTACAGGGAAAGATATATAATCATGCAATGCTCGCCATGATAGGTATATATCTGGTGACAGGGAAAGAGACACTTTTTTTTTTACAGAAAGAGCACTCAATATGAGAGCTACTTCTAGCAACAGGGAAAGAGGTACCTCTGTACAGGGAAAGATATATAATCGTGCAATGCTCGCCATGATAGGTATATATCTGGTGACAGGGAAAGAGACACTTTTTTTTACAGAAAGAGCACTCAATATGAGAGCTACTTCTAGCAACAGGGAAAGAGGTACCTCTGTACAGGGAAAGATATATAATTGTGCAATGCTCGCCATGATAGGTATATATCTGGTGACAGGGAAAGAGACACTTTTTTTTTTAAAGAAAGAGCACTCAATATGAGAGCTACTTCTAGCAACAGGGAAAGAGGTACCTCTGTACAGGGAAAGATATATAATCGTGCAATGCTCGCCATGATAGGTATATATCTGGTGACAGGGAAAGAGACACTTTTTTTTTACAGAAAGAGCACTCAATATGAGAGTTATTTCTAGCAACAGGGAAAGAGGTTCCTCTCTACAGGGAAAGAGCTAAAAGACAGATTAGCTGAATAGTGCCAGCAGCTGTTGCAATCTTTATTCATAATGATGGTAAACACTTAATTGTGAGTTTTGCTATAAAAAATTCTATGTCTTAACGTAAATCGGCCAACTGTCACTCTCGCAAGTAAGTTCGCTACGCCGAATCTGACTCTTCTCCTGGAAGCTCAATTCTAGGACTGTAATTATAACATTTGATGTATAATTTATAAGAGATCATGTGGAATCTTTTATATGACCAAAGTTGATACTGTCGCAGTTCATGTAAATCAACTAAAACGCATGGTGATATTATCTAGCCAAGCAAGCATGGCCCACATTTGCGTCCGAGTTCGCAGAATGAGGGCCGTGCTGCAGTCTTTATATTTCTTTGTGAGATTAAATGTGCATGCGGTTTCACAGCCTTCCTTCCTACCTGAATCTATTTTATACTGAAAAATAATGAATGCACTCACTAGTAATAATCTTGATATGCTGTTATTTTCCCACAATCATCATATTTATCCAGTGAATCGGCAAAATCAACTTCTTAAAAATGTTCAATGTTATTACTGAATGACTGAATCATCACCAATAAAACCAAATTACTTATTTTAAATGATTTGAAATGGTTATAGTTGGCACTGATTCGTGTAGACTGTCTAGACAAAATTTATTCAACCCGTTTGCAAAATACCACAGAAAATGACAGGACTGCTGCTGGGCTAGATATAATCACTGTGTCCAATTACATTTGAAAGCAACTGCATATATGATACCATTTCGGATATCACACTCAGCCCAATGAAGTAGATATGCTATATTATAGTGGTGGAATTCTATCTTCGACATATGATAAATCTCTTGTGCGACGTTGTGGTCTACTTTCGAGACAAATCATTTTTTGATGAGAATGTTGAAAACGAAAGATGGCTAGATCTTCTTGGGTGAAGTAATAAATCAAATGAAGCTAGAGGATTAAAACTTTCTCAGCAGAAGTTAAACCACATTTATAGTCATAACTTCTTGCTATTCTTTTAGCTCTTTTCTCAGGAGTTGGATTGCCCAGTGGTTAGCATGTTTATCTTGTATGGCAGTGCCTGAGTGCATGGTTTCAAACCCAACTCCCTGCACTGTTTATGAGCCACATCCATCCCTGTCCCATCACATGGGATGTACTCATCATCATCTCATCCATGGTAATGACTGTGGATGCATGGGTTCAAAGCCTACTCCCGCACTGTTTATGAGCCACATCTATCCCTGTCTTATCACATGGAATGTATTCATCATCATCTCATCCATGGTAATTACTGTGGGTGCTTGGGTTCCAAGTCCACTCCCTGCACTGTTATGAGCCACATCTATCCCTTTCCCATCACATGGGATGTACTCATCATCATCACATCCATGGTAGTGACTGTGGGTGCATGGGTTCAAAACCCACTCACTGCACTGTTTATGAGCCACATCTATCCCTATCCCATCACACGTGATGTCCTTACCATTATTTCACAATGTACATCAGTAATTTTTTCACCAAGAAACGTTTGTGATTGAACAACCAACTTATCTGTGAAACTGTAAATACAGACTTCTGTTACAAATCCGAACTTCAATGCCAAACACACGATGGAAAATCAAAAGGAATCGGGACTTAGAAGCCATCCGCACTTTGGTTTCGGAGGTCGTAGAGATCATTGAACATCAGAACCAAAGTACGAGTCGGATCGATACCGCACCATTTCGGTTTCTGGCCTCGCTCGGATGACTACAATGAGCCTGCCATGGACCAGATGAAGCGAAAGGCACATTTCCTTGCAAAGGCACCAGGCAGCCTTGAACACAGGTTAACTGCAGACTGAGGTTAAGTACTCCCGAGCCACTCTAGTCCCTTCTATAGTGTCTATGGCATGGATATCTATGGCCAGAGTGGCGAAAAGAGACATCTATTGCTCTAGGCAGTTGGAGCATCATTTGCATGGTACATATGATTGAGATACTAATACCCAATCAATCCAAGAGAATAAATATCATATAATGTGGGTTAGATATGTCAACAACAAGTGGCTAAATATAACTCGCGTTACAGTTTTGATTGATGGATGAGATTGAAAGACCAAAAGACCAACCTGCCTCAAGAACCTGTCATAGCTAACCGCCGAACCACAGAGTCTGTTCTCAAGAAAGGCTGGCTTCCTTACTACAGAAAACAGCAGATGGAAATCTTATTATGGTATATTCGATTATGGAGATGATACAGACTATGGCTCTACAGGTATTGTCATTATACAGTGGTGAAGATAAGTTTTTGTACACCATTGCATATCCTCCCAATTGTACTAAATTTACTACGAAAAATGTTTTAACCACGTTGTATGTTGAGATAACTGGCAAAAGTAACCACTGTCCTTAGCAAGTGCTTAGGAAATATAATCCATACCTGGGGAGACAATTACTTGAATTAGAAAATAATGACACCAACATCTTGCTTATTTTATGGTGTGCCAAAACCTCTTTGTATCGATGCCAGAATAAAGCGGGTACAATCAAATGCGTTTAAAGTCGAAATCAATATTGCAATTTCTTCGCTTTAAGATTTTAACAATACCTCACAATAAAAATCACTACAATACTACAATTCAAATATTAAGGCCACTTCACTATCTTGACACATAACCATTAAGACTATTTCACTATTAAGACCACTTCTCTCTTGAAATTACCTCACTTTCAAGAAAATTCACTATTAAGACAATTTTACTGTTAGCGTATACTGGATTTTGGATCTATCCAAATTGTTAATATAGTAATTAACCTCAGTCAGGGCCACCTCACCGTTGAAATACCTCACTAGTAAGACCACCTCATTGCTGAAATCTCCTCACTATTACGACACTTAACTATTAAGACCACCTTACTGAAAGCATAACTTTGCGAACCCAATTCTATACAGTGCATCTTACAATTAAGACCACCTCACTAAAGACTAACTAAATAATGATGTTAAAATGTATTTAGTCCCAACTAATGCCTGTGAAACCTGTCTGACTCTACAAAATAGGAGTTGACTGTTTAAGACAGTCCTGCCTGGCGTCTTAAACACTTGGATAAGAGCCTATAAACCTGGCTGACTAAATCCTTTAGATAAAACTTTGATAGAGATATTGGCATCAGCTAGGGGCCAAATTATTCCAAGTGACTCAACATTTAGTGACTGTCATTTATGAGTCTTAATTAATCAATCCCATTCATTCAATACTTGGCAATAGCAACTAGTGCTCAGATATTTTGTACTAGATCAAAACAAAAGATTTGGTAATGGCTCAGTCATTTCCGAGCCTCGATAAACGGACGAAAGATTATTGAGAAATCTGGGTGTGGATGCAGTTTTTTTTAGATAAAAAAAAACAGTAGAATCTTATTATTAAGATGTCAGAACATGATTTATGGGTTTATATGAAAAGGTGGTTGCAAAAACTAGGTAAATAGTATAGCGCCACAGCAAGAGTGTAATCGGAATCAAAAAAGGTGGTCTTAATAGTGAGGTGGTCTTAATGGCGAGGTTCTATAATACTACTATAAAGACTTATTACTGAAATGGCTTTAATATCGAGGTGTTCTAACATAATATTTATGTCTCTTTTTATTCTTTCTTGTTTTTACATTGCATTAAAAATTTTCTTGAATCCTGAAATGATCATAATTATGGATCTAGTCGGCCTTTGGTCTTAATATTGGGTGGTCTTAATTGCGAGGTACCATTACTGGTGATGTCTTATTGTGAGGTTTAACTGTTGGTTATTTTTTTCGCACGTATTAGTATTGCAAGTACGTATGTAGGTGTATAATTACAACAACAAGCTCTACCATATTTGGAATGCTATGCTAATTTTAGCCATGTTTTTCTTAAAATAGCAACAATAATTTGATCCTAATGAGCAGATGTTTTATAACTATGACATTTCACTACAGTTGCTAGTCTATCGTATCTCTCATCTCCTCTCCTCTCCTCTCCTCTCCTCTCCTCTCCTCTCCTCTCCTCTCCTCTCCTCTCCTCTCCTCTCCTCTCCTCTCCTCTCCTCTCCTCTCCTCTCCTCTCCTCTCCTCTCCTCTCCTCTCCTCTCCTCTCCATCATCAATACTATTCTCTTTTTCATTGTCAATCCATATAGACTTATCAAATGCCTATCACTTATAACAAGCTCAGTGTAATAAGCTAAGCTAAAATTTGTCTGTTTATTTTCATGACTTCCCAATGTTTGATTTTCTCAAGGCTTTATTTTCGTCGAGATACATCGGAGCTTCTAACCCAATTATGATCAGATGTCTTCAGATTTAACTTGCAGATTATTCTTCCGTTTTGTCAACGTTTGATGGTTTTTCATTTCGTTTGAGTGGGGCTGTTTTTTGTTTCGATTTGGTTTCTCTATTTTATAATATTTTTTCTCAGTTTGCTTGTTGGAATACTGCCAAAAATATCATTGTATCAAACCACTAAATTTTAGTTTATCTAAAACCAAATTTCCAAATAGGTTGGATGTTGATTGCATGGGTTAAATTGAAGATGCTTTGCTCTCGGTGCCTATGCTGAGGCATGTAAAAGACCCCACCCATGGGGTAAATGAGATGTACTCATCATCATCTCATCGTTCAGATAATACAATTAAATTATTACCCTGTGGTTTCTTATGGTAATAGCAGTTTGTGAAAACCTTATAATAATGTAACCTACATGATAAAGATCATGTCTGAACATTTATGCATTCAGCAGTTGATTGTTAAATCAGTTTTCCGGCTTTATGGGCCGATAAAAGATAAATCTCACTTGAATCCTGTGTATTAAACAGGTTTAATGAGCCCAGCTGGATTAATATTTAATCAAGTTGGGTTTTGTGTGCTTGGTTTTGAACTGTAGATCAAACGAAATAAGCTATGTACAATTTAGTAGCAAATCCTAGCAAAAGTAGCTTAAAAATTCTTATTTTACATGGTAAAATTATCATTTAAAGCTGCACTGTCTGTCAAATTTGCGATTTTGTAAGACTCAATCAAATAGTTCATAAATAACCTTTATTAATCAAGGCACACTAAATTTGTGTGATCTAATGATTTTATCAGACATTAATTACCAAAAAATAAATTATACATTGAGAGAAAATCCAGACTGAAACATTGGAAACGCAATGGAAATAACATCATCACCATTGTTCAGTATTGTGACGTCATCACTGGGTTTGTTTACATATTGAGTTTTTGATGGCATGAAAAAATAATATTTATATTATAATTGTAAATTAAAACTAAATTGTTGACCAAAAATGGGCATGTAATGGTAAAATATATCATGGAACAAGAAGGCAGTATTGATTTATATCATTACTTTTATGTGCATCTTTTGACAGACAGTGCACCTTTAATGCATGCTCCTTTAATCTACTTGAACTCGAAATTAAGACTTCATTTGCGAAAATAGACAGGCCTTTATAGTGAGGTGGTCTTAATAGCGAGGTCAAATATAACAGCTTAAATATAACTAGAAAAATGTGGGTCTTTAAGGTGTGAAATAGTCCTAATAGAGAGGTGGTCTTAAAAGTGGGTTCTACTGTCGTAATGTCAAATCTGATAGAACCTCACTGTTACGAATAATCAATATTAAGACCACTTCGCTGTTGAGACCACTCCTATGGTCCTAAAATGCTGTATCTCAATACATAGCGATTTCACAATTCAGACCACCGTAATATTAAGACCATTTTAAACGATTCTGAAGGTGGTCTTGATAGTGAGGTTTCACTGTAAATTTATAAATATGCAAAACAAAAGACAAATTATATCATGCTATAGTAATTACACTATTTAATTGATATTATAATTTAAGTCAGGTAAAGACAATTCAATAGATTAAATG
This sequence comes from Alitta virens, assembly GCA_932294295.1. NCBI lineage: Eukaryota > Metazoa > Annelida > Polychaeta > Phyllodocida > Nereididae > Alitta > Alitta virens. The sequence goes on along the minus strand of OW028578.1, from coordinate 9,347,043 downwards.
TGCTTGAACATATTTATTCTATTTTAACTCGTTATTAAAGACACACGCATTTTAAGGCAACACATGGGCATTTAAAGTGGATCCTTAAAAATTAGCAACTTAAATGTGAGCAACAAGTTATACTATAGGCTAATTGAGGCATTTTTTAGTTTTGTATATATTTTTTTACTGTTTTTCTCCTGTTGAGCTACTATTTTTTCTAGTTCCTACAAATGTGAAACTCATTAATAATTAACAATTCAGGTGGGAGTCCCCTGGCTTAATTGCTAATATCGACTTTTCCCATCATGCAACGGGGCTTTTAACTCACTTAAATTTGGACACCTAGTAGACCAGCCACATATTATCTAATAGTGTGCTAATTGTAGTTTTGATCCTAAAATATGTTTCGCAAAAGAAATGAACCTCACTCTAATCTAAGCATAAAATGGCCTATCGGATCAATTTTGATCTCTGACAATAATTCACACAATTTTCGTGTAATATTTATGTTTAAAACGAAGCTCAGCTTATCATAATTTAGTTATTAATATTGCATAATAGACAGGATGCTCAGCATCAGATTGTTCAAAAGAGATATCATTCATAAAAATTGTAATAATTTTTTCTATTGTCATTAAATACAGTTAGGCCTAGTGAAGAACTTTTTGGGACTGGCTTAAAATGTTCTGTGTTATAAAAAAAAAAGGAAAAATTCTGTTATATAGATAAATTACCCTAAAATTGGTGATCTTTTGTGTTGCTGATAAACGTGACATGCGCAAACTAATCTATCAAATTTTTGCAAGCCAAACAACGATAGTCATGGTCAACCAATTATAAAAACAATTTGGAAAATGACACTTTGGAAAACAATTTCTGTCCCATATGGCATCACTGGTTGCCATGGTAACTCCATGCTCCTGGGTTTGCATCCGGGGCCCTGTTGTGTATTGTCCTGGAGCATCATGGGAATCTTTATTGTCATGTGATATATTGCGACCAATGATCTGGCAGTTAGGTATTCACCGCGGTCCTACTGTGGCGGCCATTTTTGTTGATTCTTCGCTATTTGTTATTTCTAGCATGGGCGGGCTAACCTTAATTAGGAGTAGAGTTGCACAATCTAGACCAGGACATTGGGATGGGTCAATAAGGCTTCGTGCCCTGCTCACAGCCCAAGGAATTAAAAATGGCATGAATGATTCAACTATAAAACAATCGATACCAGAACGAGGCTTCCATGGGGCAGGGGCCACTGCCGCAAAGGTTTCTGGGTCATCTTAAGGTGTAACAGCAAGATTGGCCATTTTCAAACTTAAGGACAAAAGTTGCTGACTCAGTACTTAAAATCTATATTTTCCTTTAATGCAAATACATTTCTAATAAAGTTTTTGTAGAAAATGTATTACTACCGTAACGGAGGGTATTATCGACAGGGCGGGTATTATCGACACTCGCATTAGAATGTTAACAATTTTGTTAACAAACTAATTTAAGTATCGATAATACTCGCCCTGTCAATAATAATACCCTCCGTTACAGTAAAGGTAAATTTTAAAGCAGTGATGGAATATTTAAATGACTCTATCATAGTATGCTATATTTAGAACCCAATTTTAAGAATACCTCACTATTTAAAAGACCACCTCACTAATAAGTCTGCTTAATTTAGGATCAAATAAATTATTGTTTTTGGACACTGTATTTCACCTCACTATTAAGACAATTGAATACACTAAATATTGAATTTAACTGTATTCCTAATAGGCTACCATTTTATTTTACACCAGTATTACAATAACCTCACTATTAAGACCACATCAAAATTTAATCCAGTATATTCTGACTCAACATCATTTCTTGCCATTATATTTAACCTTTTTATTAAGACTACTGCACAATTTAAGCAGTATATTTGTAAACAATAGTGGTCTTAATGACGAGGTTTTACTGTGTATGAATTAAATTAAATTCACACAACTTAATTGAGACGGTGCCTTAATAGCTAGCTATTCTCTTAAGGCAAAATAATGTATATCACTTCCTTGATATTCTACTCCATACTTTTGTGACAAAGATATGATGAAAAGTTTATCCCATACAAAATATATAAATAGTTCAATAATTTTATTGTTCTACTGTAGCAGGCAGCTAGGCAGAACTGATGACACTTCTTGTGGCGAATGATATTTGACACTTTTATAGTTTTATTGTATTTTCGTCATAAAACTGTCAAGGGAAATTCCTGGCTTTTTACAACTTTATTTTCCTTCCACCATATTCAGAATATTGGAGTTTTTTTTATAATGGTTTAAAATCCTTATTGCAGTTGACAGCTTTAGGAAACTTTTTAAACCATATAAAAATTTCAGAACTTAGATCAAATAATAAAAACCGTGAAAATATGGACCGGAAAATATGTATTTATTTAATTGTTTAAGCCTCATAATTAAGACCACCTCACCATTAAGTAAAAAATGTCCAATTCTCTAATATAAATTTTTTAGCCTGATCGTTAAAACATCTTTGATTGGGTTGACAATTTATTATGTGGCGTTAATAGCGAGGTGGCCTTATGACTGAGATAATTAAAACACAATGGTGAAAATATTATTTGGAAGAATATTTCATTGCCTTACTAGTGTGGTGGTCATCTAGGTGCAGTATATATAGATAGGTAGATAGATAGGTAGGTAGATGATAGATAGATGGATAGATAGATACTGTAGATAGATAGATATATACTGTAGATAGATAGATATATATATACTGTAGATAGATAGATAAGATAGATAAGACAGATAGGAGATACATAGATAGATAGATATATGGATATAGAGATAGATAGATAGATAGATAGAAAGATGCTGTAGATAGATAGATAAGATAGATAAATAGATAGATAGATAGATAGTATTACCAAATTATGCAATATTGTCCATAATGAGGTGGTCTTAATAGTGGGATGGTTTTATTGACGACATTCTGAGGGTTTTTGTTCCTCAATTTCATTACCCCCATTTACAAAATTAGCGAAAATTAATTAAAATCCGAAACATTAATTGCTTTGTAGCGAAAAACATCATTTCAACGTTTAAAGTACAACTGATGTTTCAGTTAACTGATCAGAATTTCAAATTGGTCATGACTCATCCTAGTTTGTGTTCGTTCAATGGGTATTATACATTTTAAACACACTTTGCTGTTAAAATTAAGCCAACCTAGATTTCCCTAGATAGTGACAATCTAGAGACATAATCATGAGCAACTCTCTAGGAGACCCAGTGGTTGTATTTCAAATAGAATTGACAATTTCTCAATTTCAGGGTAGTCTCTTGAGAATAACAGACATGTGAACACAATAGATTAATTTTCAATGACCTTGACAGACCCCCCGAGGGTTGCATTGTTATTACCAATACAAGGGCATCACACAGGGCAACTCTGTTAGACAATGCATTTTTAGCTTTGGATTGCATTCCAGTATAGGCCTAGTGGAACCTCGCCATTAAGACCACCCTTGGTGCAAATGTTACTGACCTTAATAGTAAATTGGACTTAATACAGAGGGTAAAAAACAATGGTAAGACTTTGTGTTTACCATTTTCATGGTACCCAACTATCGCCTCTAAATTACCTACATTTTAGACCTATTCCAATGCAGGAATATACGATATGTCATTAAATGGCTTTAGGGGAAGCTACAAAATCATGGGGTTGGGGAGGAGAGGGGGTGTGATGCTAAAATCAATCAGGCATGACCAGTTGTTTGACGCCAGGGCCTAAAGGGGGTCAGTTGGAGCTGTTCTATATGATCGACCACAGCTATAGCTAATTGCTGGGCAAACAAAAGTAGAATGTCGGACGCGAGGATGCATATATTAACAGATCCAACCCCCCCCCCTCCATCTTTCAATAATCACAACCCCCCCCCCCTACTCCCCTCCCTCATGTGGCAGAACAACCCATCACCCTGATAACGCCTAAATGACGTTGACATCCCGAAGACAGCCGACAAGATCCGATGATTGCCGATTAATGCCGAACACAACCGATCAATGCCGATGTGTGTAGCTGAGTTAAATATGGGAAGTCACGCTCGCCTCAGACCCATAGCATAGAAAGGCCCTCATGGATTTGAATCTGCAAAAACTCGGTCGTAATTGATATGAAAAAGCGTTTTTGGTAAGGAAAAACAGTTTTGGTGTGTCTGCAGTGAATTTCCCCAGCTTCTAAATAGCCGAATTACAATTAGCCCGAAAGCGGACAGCTCCAAAATGATGCTTGTTTCAATAGATGTTTGTTCAATGGACAACATCACCAAAAATGCCTTAAACTTATCTTATCTTAACCTATCTTATCTGTGATAGTTGCGGCAATATGTATTGATTATAGTAAGACTTATCTTATCTTATCTGTGATAGTTGCGGCAATATGTATTGATTATAGTAAGACTTATCTTATCTTATCTTATCTGTGATAGTTGCGGCAATATGTATTGATTATAGTAAGACTGCAAGATGTAGAAGTGCTTATCTTATCTTATATTATCTTATCTTATCTGTGATAGTTGCGGCAATATGTATTGATTATAGGAAGACTGCAAGATGTAGAAATGCTATAAGTGTCAAGAAAAGTGACATTATAGAATATATTGAAAGTCTTGTAAAACTAATCTAAACAAACAAACAGCTGCTTTAGATTCAAAAGCAAAATCGCATAATGGAAGATATTTTTGGTGTCCTACATCTCATCTAAACAAACAAACACAAGTATACAAACAAACAAACACAAGTAAACAAACAAATAAACCTTTATAGTCGAGAACTGATCATAAGGAACTGTTTTTAACACTTGGTACAGCACAGGGACATTGGAATTGTAGTTTCAATTATGAAGACATCCCCATAGGTTGATGCACACCTCCCCTGTCAAAGCAATTGAGGCAAAATGTGTTGCTTGACACAAATGCAGATCGAGTAGGGCATTAACCAGCATCTTTCCTGGCATATGTCCGTCTGTATGCAGGGTTACAAGGTGTACCTCAAGGCAACGAGTGGGACCTATTCGTGTCTGTATGTTTTACTATAGAAGGAGGTCTTAAAGCTGTACATGGTTAAAGGAGGTTATGTCTATGTCTCAATGCTACTGGGTCTGAAGCTTAGTCAGCTTATATGACCGGCTACCCGAGGCAGATGTAATGATGAGATGATAATGAAGGCTGGGTTTCCTCACGACAATGTATATAATGTGTATCCGACTGAGTTTTATCAGTTTTGAGTTATTGCCTCTAAAAACTAGGCAACAGCAACCCGTAAAAAAAATATATCAATTAAATATATAAGCAAAAAAAAAAAATGAAGCTATACAGGGTTTTGTGACCTCAGAGCTACTGAAGTTATACAAAATACTTTTTAGCTTCTTTTGACTGTAATCAGTTTCTGTAGCAACTAAGAATGGCATTCTCAAGACTGACAGAGTAAGCTCAGGTTGTCTGTCAATTTGAAATGTACATATACCAATGTCTGAGCTTGTACTTTGTTAGAATTACAAGGGAACCCCGTCTGAAGACCACTGCATTATTAAGCCCATAACACATATAAAATGGTGTGGATTCCCTCTGTCAGTTTAGCAATACCCCAATGAGTGACAATTACTTGCCTTAGAGGGCTGAACATTCATGATCCTATATCAACAGCGACTAAGATCATAAAATTTAAAGAATTTGTGTTTTTCGCTACTATTTACTTCGTTTTTAAGAACACCACTCCAGCTGAGATATGTAAGAGGTGGGGGCCTAGCTCAGTGGTAGCGCACTGGGCTTCCAACCACTGGATCCCGGGTGTGATTCCTGGTTGAGCCTAAGTTGGATGGCTGTTTCATCCTTCGTCTCATTGCCATGGTCTCTGCCTGTCCTAATTAGCCCATCAGGTGCAGAAATACAGGACATAAAGCCCTAATCCACCACCATCACCAGTTGAGATATGTATATTTTGCACAATGTCACATGAAGTTTTACTCTACAATAGAACACCGTTTTCAGACCACCTCACAATTCACACCACCATTTTTGTTTTGACAAACTTGAATTCTTACTGTATTTTACCTCTTTATATACAGACAAACTCACTACTAAGACCTGTAAATGTCTGTAGAAAGCGGTGTCTATGCTGAGGCAAGTTTAAGACCCCCGCTCATGGGGTGAATGTGTAACACAGTGTGGACTCCGAAGCAGGCGTATCATCTCTACTGTAAATTGGTATATTCATATTTTGACAGCAGATTTCTATAGTGCAGTTACTGCAGTTGTTCTGTAAAATTGTTGTCTATATTTTGACAGCATGACAGTTTTTTTACCCCCACAGTAGCCTATGTTTGTTTGAGAATTTCATTAGGCGGTGTCAAACTGAGCTTTGGAAAAGCAATTATCTTGCAATCAAGTGTATTATCCCTGTCCGTAAAGTGTCCGCAAAGTGTCCGTATTGAGTCCGCAATAGACAGACTGTTCGTTAAATCTAATATTTGGCAAATCGGGGTCTTCCATCATCATCAATCAAACTAGGATGCCTCGAGGAACGGCTGCGGAGGCAGGGAAACGTGTAGGTGGGAGATGCCTGGGTCTAGTGTTAAGCATGTTTGTTGGAATTGTTTTACTTATAGTTTTTTTAAAATTATTTAGAGTTTTGTTAATTTCTTTCCTCATAAGTTGAAATTTTCTACATTTTTGTCAATTTTCAAAACAGCTGAATGTAACATTCATGAGACGGTAAATTGGTTGTGCCTTGTACTCAGTGTCTATGCTGAGGCAAGTAGAAGACCCCATCCATAGAGTAATTGTGTAACATGGTGTGGCCTCCAAGCAGCCTTATCATCTCATCATTACGTGTACCTCTGGCAGCTGGTCAAATAAGCTGACTAAAGTGCAGACCCAGTTGCATTAAATATGATTTGAATAAAAAATGAGATATATTACAGTTTAAATGTTATTTAATAACATGGCTAACTGCGCATGCGAATGGCAGACGTTATGATGCGATGCCATTAAAATGCAGGGTCATCAGATCAAAGAACGTATTTAAACACTGATAATGGTTTTTTCCCTTTATTTCAAATGATATTTCATGAGATTTTTTTTCTATATTTGAAACTTGAAGTTCATGCCATTCTCATTAAAGTATAACTAGCAGTTGCATAATGGCCGCTAGCATGTTACTTTGCCACCCAAAACATGTAAATTCTCATAATAATTCCATGCTTGCTATAAAAAATTTATGAGCAGCTTATAATACCTTGAAATGGCTTTGTGTTTTTTTTCGCTCAGGAAAGAAATTAATTTCGTCATCGCTCATTTTATTATCTGGCTGACAAGGTAGTAGGTAGCATGAGTGGTAGTAATTACTAGCGGTAGCAAAAATGCTGGGAACATTTTGTTTTGTACTGTTTCAACTATTCTGGCCCAATAATTAATATACAGATATTGCACTTCAGGCAGATGAAATGATGAGATGATAAAACTAGTCCACACTCTCGATGGAATGCTTGGCTTGGCCGAACTTAAGACTTTCTTTCTTTTTTTATTTATATCTTACTTTCTGTCTTTCTTTACTCAAACTATTTCTTTCTTTCCTTCTTTCATCATTGTATCTTTCTTTCGTTCCTTCTTTCATCATTGTATCTTTCTTTCGTTCCTTCTTTCTTTCTCTATCTTTCTTTCCTACCCGCATGGTATCTTTTTTTCTTTCTTATGCTCATAACATCTTACTTTCATTCTTTCTATCTTTGTTTGTATGTTTCGTTATCAATTTTTTCATTCTTTCTCTCTTTCTGTCGTTCTATTATTTCCTTCCTTCTATAGTCATTCTGTCTTTCTTTCCTTCTTTCTTTCTCTTTCATTCTTTCCTGATATCTTTCTTTCCTATGCACACAAGTTCAAGTTAAATCGTTTATCCACCATATATATATACAAACAGAGAAAATAAATATTGTCATTCTTTTAGAAACGTATGTAGATATGTATAAATATATATATGATTGGTAGTCTCACAAGGCATCATTGAAGTGCCACTCACGCAAGACTACCATAGAAGTTAAAACAACTGAATTAGATTAGAGTAGCTCATAAGAAATAGGAAAAGAACATCATAAGGAGAACTGGATATTGCATATTACAAAGTGCTCCTATTTACCTGCACAGACTTTTTTTTATCTTTTGTGATTTCATATATTCTTTTTTTCTTTCGGTACCTTCGGTACACACTATACCATGTCAAAGGGATCTGTCCATTTTCTAGGGATAATCGTAGACTTGCAGGAAAAGTCCGTCAATGGATTTTCTCAGAAAATGGGTGACTTCTGGGTCACATTTCAAAGGAATGGTGTACTCATGATTAACAATGCACTGCACTATAATATTTCATAGTCTATTGAATTTTGTTTTCACTATCTTAATTTATCAATTTTGTTGTACAAAACTAAACTCTGTCATAATTTTTGTAATCTGTATTTTTTGTGTCTTAATGGTGAGGTCGTCTTAAAATAGAGTTGCCTTTTAGTAGTGCAAAATTACATCTCATCCCAAAATATAGGTGAATATTATATTTCCACGTAAGTATATATAGCAATTTCAGTCTATTTCGGCGTAACTGCATCCAAATGTAGATATTTATCTTTAGCCTGAAAATAATGTTCAATTTAAATAGCTGAAAGGTCTGGAAAGCACGCGGTTTATTTATTTACAGAAATCTGTTTACGGAACAATTTATATTTATAGGACATTACTGTAAATGACACTTTCAATTCAACTGGAATAGATGGATAGATAGATAGATGGATGGATGGATGGATGGATAGATAGATAGATAGATAGATAGATAGATGGATGGATGGATGGATGGATGGATGGATGGACTGACTGACTGACTGACTGACTGACTCACTGACTGACTGACTCACTGACTGACTGACTGACTGACTCACTGACTGACTCACTGACTGACTCACTGACTGACTCACTGACTGATACATCGATCAATCAATCAATTGATTATTTGATCAAGTGATACACAATATATTTCAATCACTCATATCTGACAATATAATTAACCTATAACTGCACATATTACATACAAATAAAACATCATAAAAGAATATATAGTCACAAAACCTATAAAATACCATATAATAGGCCTATTTCCTGTATTAAACACACATTAGATCTTCATATTTGGGCGTTATTTAACATTTAAACATATCTTTTCGCGTTCTCAGTACATCGATTATGTTCGCACCTACAAATAATAGGGGTATTCTGTTTCTGTTGGGATTTGAAATGCTTTGTAGATTTGAGGCGGGATGCATAATATTGCAAATATGAATATATCTGAGGATAAATAGAAAATACTGCATCAGGGCAAAATTGACATAATCTGTAGCAGAGATCGTTCGTATATCTCTTGAGTATAGCCTTGTGCACTGAGCGTATGTTTAGAACTTGTATATATATTACTTTCAATCTCGGGAAAAGCACTGTTTTTGAGGTATTTTAAAATGGTCGACGATTCAAAATGTGGGCAAAATGCAGTAGAGTAAATAACGAGGTGGTCTTTATATTAAGGTGGTCTTAATAGTGAGGTGGTTGTTATAGTGAGGTGGTCGAAATAATGAGGTAGTCTTTATAGTGAGGTGGTCGTACTCGCGAGGTGGTCGTAATCGTGAGGTGGTCTTTATAGTGAGGTTGTCTTTATAGTGAGTGGGTCATAATAGTGAGGTGATCTTAATAGTGAGGGGGTCTTAATAGTGAGGTGGTTGTTATAGTGAGGTGGTCGAAATAATGAGGTAGTCTTTATAGTGAGGTGGTCGTACTCGCGAGGTGGTCGTAATCGTGAGGTGGTCTTTATAGTGAGGTTGTCTTTATAGTGAGGGGGTCATAATAGTGAGGTGATCTTAATAGTGAGGGGGTCTTAATAGTGAGGTGGTTGTTATAGTGAGGTGGTCGAAATAATGAGGTAGTCTTTATAGTGAGGTGGTCGTACTCGCGAGGTGGTCGTAATCGTGAGGTGGTCTTTATAGTGAGGTTGTCTTTATAGTGAGGGGGTCATAATAGTGAGGTGATCTTAATAGTGAGGGGGTCTTAATAGTGAGGTGGTTGTTATAGTGAGGTGGTCGAAATAATGAGGTAGTCTTTATAGTGAGGTGGTCGTACTCGCGAGGTGGTCGTAATCGTGAGGTGGTCTTTATAGTGAGGGGGTCGTAATAGTGAGGTGGTCTTAATAGTAGGTGGTCTTAATAGTGAGATGGTCTTAATAGTGAGGTGGTCTTAAATCGGGCTTCTCTTTAATAGCTCTACCTTAACATTATGAATTTCAAATACCGCCTCACTATTAAGTCCACCTCATCATTAAGACCAATTTTACACTAGTGTGGTCTTAATGGCGAGGGTTTACTATGACAAATATCCCGTATACGATAAATCTTATCTCACGGATATTAATACCATTTTCAAAATTGCTTGATGCAATTTCGGAGTGTCGGAAAACACAGTTATCATTTTTATGTACATTATGCGTCATCACCAATTCATGAGATTTTTTTTTCTTTTTCTCCAAATAAAAGCTGTTTAAATAGATATTGGTAGAGCGGGCAACTTGTTTAACTTTCATATTTGATCATAAATACAGTACAAAACCCCAGTAACACAACAATATAGGAAAATTATAGTGCAATAATTATGAATGAGTGATAATTTTAATATTGTAATATAGTTAAAAGCTATATAAACCATATTAATGATATTTCCTCTATGTAATTGGACTGTATATCTATATAATACTGGTGTTAATGGTGAGGTGGTCTTGATAGTGAGGTAGTGTATATATTATAACGCTATACTTAACTGTAGTTGCATGGAATATTGTCTCGTATCATTTACACTTTCATGTCAATTAGTTGTACATATTTCAGCCGCCCAACCGCTTAGACATTGCCTTTAATATTTAATAACCATGCTTAAAATATTGCACTGTGCGCTACTGACGTAAATTGAATGAGACCACCTCACTATTATGACCCCCTCACTATTAAGGCCACCTCACTATATAGGCCACCTCACTATTAAGACCACCTCACTATTAAGACCACCTCACTATAAAGACCACCTCACTTTAGAGACCACCTCACTATTACGACCACCTAGAATAAGCTACTTAAGTTTAGACATTGATTAATGTAGTTTCGCCATTACAATAACTCCAAAATGAAGACCACCTCACCATTAAAACAAGCAAAACTAGAAACAAACCCAGTCACCTCACTATTAAGACCACTTCAAAGTAAGACCACTAAATATAAACCCAAATGTATAAATATATAATCATAATGGTTCTGATATTACTTTTTACCTCGCAATTAAAACTTAACTGTTCATTCATGTAACAGTAAATTTGTTGTATCGAGGTGCCGTTACAGCGAGGTTTCATTATATACGTATTTAATAATACCATTATATTTGCTTCATACATGAGGATTATGCATAATGATTACATTCACAACAGCACGCTTACCTTAGAAAATTGAAGTCATGAAGTTTCACCTTCACAGTGTATTCCAACTTGGCGTAATTTCGTCAATTTCCACAATTAAAGTACTCCAAAGTGTGGCTCTCTCGAATGTATGGCAATCCAATGTTCAGGCAAGTGTATGTAGGCAAATATTGATTAATATATCGATTATATATACAGCCAAATTGGTGAAAATATTGGTAAAATATGATGATATTTCTCCGTTGGTTGAAATTTACACCGTGGTACGAATGCTCAAATTTGGCTGGGTGTAGATTGATACAATTTAATCCAGATATTTTTTTAAAATGAGGTTTAATGCTGATTTAGAAGTCTATGCGCTTATTCGGCGAGCTTATGAAGTTGCTAAATTGGGTAATATTCAATTTTCCAACAGTGGGCAGAATTTCTTGTTGCGCTGGCAGTATAGGTCTGTTGCAGAACTTGTCAAAAGCGCTCATGAGCTGTTGGCACTTTTGGGATAAACACTTCAAATATCCAAAGTATGAATGATATCCCCTAAGTCCATAAGTAATAAAGCAGTTAAACTGTGTAGTTTATGGTCGAAATTCCACAATTTGAAGTCCTTTTAAGTATACTCCAATGAACTTTTCGAAGGAATCCACAATTGACCAACTCCTCGCTTGATGCGCCGTTATTTAACTGTCAATGACAACAGCTCTTTCACTGTTGTAAGAACACTCTCACTGTGACCTCTCACTGTCAATGACACCCCCTCACTGTGTCATTGCATCACCGTGGCATGGCAAAGAGTGCGGTTCTACCACGAGTGCAGAATGGCTCCAAATTTGGTGCAAAACAACTGCTGATGAGGATGCTACGAACTGGTGTTGCCTCTCGCTGGCTCAGCAGCCGAATGAGAGGAAAACCAGAGGCGCTCTCCACAAAAGCGGCTGCTGCTGCTGCTGCTGCTGCTGCTACTGCTGCTGCTGCTGCTGTGCTGGGTGATGTTGTTGGTGATGCGGATTTGTAGTGAGCAATGGTGATGCTACTACCATTTGTGAGTCGGGACTCATAACACTTGAAATTAGCTGCATTTCTCGTTGGTTAATATACTAACTGATTTATTTAGTTTTATGGGTGGCATTACAAACTTGAGCTGCACCTCACTATTAAGACCACCTCATTATTAAGACCACCTAGCTATTAAGACTACCTCTCTATTAAGACCACTTCAAAATTCATCGTGCAAAAATGTGAACTTTTAATGACTGCGGAATTGCAGTTGATTAAAACCCCATTATTAAGACAACCTCACTATTAACACAACTTTATTATATAACATCTTTTATTAAGAAAACAACAAACTAATATCACTGATCATTTCTTTATAATATTCAATAATTGTGATATACTGTATTCATCAACCAAGAAAATAACACGATTCAATATACAATAATTTACGTGAATTTTTTTGTCTTAAACAATCTGTTAAGAAAAGCTAACAGGTGTCATTTATAAGTAATATATCTAACCAATTTTAACCAGTTTCATTGTAGTTGAAACATATGTCATTCTTTTATAGTTTGTAGTGTAGCACCCAGTGACGATGTTGTCAGGGTTAATACATAAGTATAGCACCCCTTATAACCACAACCAGTTTATAGCACCCTTAATTTTAATAATATAATCTTTTCCTATCACAATTCAGCTTACAATATCACAAAATATTCTACTCGATTAATAATTATCACAATGCTATACACGTTGACAATATGGTCATTGCATTTATTTCGTATTATATAAAGCCTGTATTAACGTAATGTAAAGTTCATCCATATATATATATATGCCGTAAAAGAGGGTATTATCGACAGGGTGGGTATTATCGACACTAGCATTAGATATATGCATTTTCGCAATAGTACAGCTCCAATGAATAATTAAGCCATAATACACTGATAATAATATAAAACAGAAAAAAGCAATATAACCAATTCATTATTCCGACTACTTACAATTATTTTGCAACTGTATTTTACCTCGATATAAAGACCACCTCCCCATTAAAAGCCTGTGAATTTTACAATAAGGGTGTCTAAATAGGGCGGTTCTATTATACCTGTTAGTTATATAATAATAGCTTAGAGGTATGCATGTCTACAGACTGCAAATTTGTTAGACTGTTTTCAAGTATTATACCTGGATAGAATCAGGTGTTAACAGAAGTATATTATACATATCAGGCAAAAATGGCATAGTTATCCAGCTGATTCACTTTAAGTGGAAGTATGGGAGTGTTCTGAGTCATTCATTGGGTGTAATTTTCTGATACTGCACAGTACAGACAGATTATTATAGAATCAATGACAGATAGAATGAAAAGTATTCACAGATACATTGTAAAATAAGCCAGGTCACACATTCTAAAATTAGTCCATTTAGCAGGTCACTTGTATTTCTTTTCTGCTTTTCTTGATTTCAAAAAATAAATTTTAGTAGTTCTCAGGATTTAAAATTGAATTAGAATTCCTTCAGCTAGTTAAATTTAGAATCGGTCATGAATAGAGGTAACTCATGTTTTTTTTAAAGCTGCATTGTCAGTCGGTTTTTGTACCAACAAAAAAGCTAACCAAATGAAAGAAAATGCTTTTTACTGATGAATTCGTTAACCCAGACTGTCTAAATTGTACTAAATTATAAATTATTGCTGGAATTTATTAGATCGACTTTGTTTACATTTTAGTTAATTATGCATTGCAACATAATGGAGAGCGTCGCCGATTCGCGATTTAACAGTCATTTTATGAAAAATTGAGGTCAGAATTGTTTCAATTTATGCAAAAAGCGAAACACCTACACATTTTTTTACGTAATAAACTTAGAACTTTGAAAATTGGACGAAAATAGAAGGCACAGAATATCCAAGTACTATACGAACCGACGACGCTAATGACGTTCGTTTATGCCTCGTTTTCATTTCATTGGCCATAAAAAGCACTTGCAATGTAAACAAATCAGCAATTTTTAATGGCATGGAAAATTAAATGATAGGGTATTTTTAATAATTTTATAGAGATACAGTGAACCTTGCAAGGCCCTCATGGCATTCAATCAGTTTTTTTAGAAGACAATGAAATGAATGCAACCGATTTTGGTCACTGTCATATTGAGTGAAAATGCAGCTTTAATTTGTTTAAATTGTATGTGTGGTATTTTCTTTGAAATTGAGCTTTATTCAGAAGTTAAGGCCAACAAATATACAGTGGTGGAAACCAAACAAAGAAGCAAGGATAATAAAAGTATAACCAAACTGTTTCAGATGTGCAAAAACATTTTACCACAACTGCACATTAAATAACTGAAGAAAATTACAACAGAATTGTCACAATAGCTTTGTCTGTTAAGTTTCGTCTTGAATGTTACATCTTTGGTTTGCGTGCACTTGTTCCACATTCACAGAATAGCCAGGTGTTTTCCCTAGAAACTTCTTGGAAGCTTAGAAGAATCTAGAATTCCTGGCCGTAGGAAAGATTAAGATACTGTTTCAAAGGACTCTTTCCTACAATCGGACATTTTCATCCAAATATTTCCCAAAATCCATCATTACACACACACACAACCCCCTCTAGTGACCAAAGACGTAACCACAAGGCAAACTCAGAACGAGGCTACACATTCTCACGTCACGTGACGACAAACTGACAAAAGCAGACGATAATTTGAGTCACGTGACTCGAGGAAATCTCGCGCCAAGCACCGAGGAGCACGCGATCTCACCCTGGGCGCGAGAATTGCTCATAATAGAACACAATACAGGATGGAATTCAGCCATGATTGCGGAGAATCCACTTTAGCAAACGCAAAAGAGGGGTTTTTCTAAAACCCCGCCAAAATTCTCATCTTCTGTAAGCTGCTATGCATTGGCTTACCTCAATATTAAGAGGGGTGGGGGCCTAGATCAGTGGTAGTGCACTGGGCGGGTTTAGTGCAGTATAGCGGACCCAAATTTATGCCCATATTTAGCGCCCATTAAAAATCAAATTTTATCTAATATTTCACAAGTTTGAAGTTCTAGCACAATTAAAATAACATTTGGTGTAGATGAGCGGGGAAAAAGCAAAAATAAACGCTGTCTTTACCGTGAAGATGAAACCGCCGTCATAACTACATTTGTTTGTGACGTCATACATAGATTTCCAGCATTTTTACGTCATAGGCCTGGCAATGAGACTCGTTAAATATGGTCATAAATCTGGGACTGGGTCCCCTATACTGTACTTTATCCCACTGGGCTTCTAAAAACTGGATCCCTGGTTTGACTCCCGGTCGAGCCTATGTTGGATGGCTGTTTCATCAGTCATCTCATTGCCATGGTCCCTACCTGTCCTAATTAGCCCATCAGGTGCAGAAATACAGGATGTAAAGCCCTAATTCAGCCACCCACCACCTCACTATTAAGACTACTTCTTTAAATTGGAAATAATCATAACTGAAGAAAAATTACAACAGAATTGTCACAAAGTTATACACAGATAACTAAAATTTTAAAGATTTCTCCAATGAGTCAAAGTTTTTCATCTTCTATTGTATATTGAGGCAATCCTTGATAAACACAAAATTGTTCTTATTATCGAGGGAGCAATTCTAAAAATTTCAACATAAGACTTTGATATTGAAATCTGAAATTCTTTTCATTCATATCTTTAGATCACCTCACTATTAAGACCAATTCATAATTAAAATCCATCTTATTCATAACATTAAGATCCAACTATTTGTATCAGATTTCACGAGCTAACGTATTTACCACAAAATTAAGACCATCTCACTATTAGATTTCTTACAAAGTAGTTTCACTTCAATTTATTGTTGTCTTGATAGTGAAACTTAACTGTAAATTTCCATAAGCTACACCCTAATTCCTTTACATTGCAAACAACTGCTTTGGGTATTATAGGAAAACCACACGCGTCACTGAACTGTTTGACAGATCAGGGACAAGGTGTGGTTTTCCTTTAATTCCCCAATTTATATCAGCCATTTGGAAGTTTACATTTTTAAATCGGATAAAAATTGATGGAGTTATTGAATATAACGTACATGAAGTCACTCTAAATTTCGAATGGGAACAAGACTGAATGCAGCGTCACCAGCGTCACCAGCGTTATGAACGTCTTCGATTCGCAATTTATTTTATGCATATCTCAGTCAATCTAAGCCCGATTTTCAAAATTTAAACTTTGCTATGTACATAAACCAATGTTCTGTTATAATATAGCTGATCTTATTCTGTCATATCACCTGAAGTCACATTGGCACTTTTTCGACCGTACGCATTTTATCCTTATTTGGGCAAAGCAACGTCCTGGGCTTCCTTTTATGGGCATTTACGAACGTCATTCCGTGTGGTATGTAATGCAGATCATCCAGCCTCTACACAAGTTTGTAACTTCAGAAGTTCGATCGTCAAACACACTAGAAGAGCATTAACCCTGAGTACCTAATGCAAATCGCTATGTTCCAAGTGAAAACCTCTAATAAAGCAACATGCACCTATGCTTGCTAGTGCAATGTGTTACAGTGGTACCGCACATTTAAGGCAAAGCAATATTAAGGCTATTTCGATTTTGAAGGTGGATAGGTAGATAGATAGATAGATGGATAGACGGATAGATAGATGGATATATGGATAGATAGATGGATAAATAGTCTAGGTAGGTAGATAGACAGATAGATAGACTAAGTCCAGATAGATAGATAAATAGATAGATAGACAGTCTAGATAGTTAGATAGACAGTCTAGATAGTTAGATAGATAGATAGATAGTCCAGATAGTTAGATAGATAGATAGATAGTCCAGATAGATAGATAGATAGATAAATAGATAGACAGGTAGCTAGATTATATTAGATAGGATAGAGAGATAGATAGAATAGATATATATAGATTAGATAGAATAGATAGATAAATAGATAGATAGAATAGATATATAGATTAGATTAGATTAGATAGATAGATAGGGTTTCAGTGTTAAGATTGTCTCAATGTTAAGACGACTTCAAATAATTGCTAAAACTACCTCATATTTAAAAAAACATTTTACAGGGTCCAAGAACTGATTTTCAGAATTAAGACCACCTCGATATTAAGAGCACTCAACATTGTTTCCCTAAGATGGTTTTATTTGTATACGAACATACGTTAACGAAAGTTTAACAAAAAATCTCAGATACTTTCATAATCGTCTGAAGAGCCATCTGGCAGAGGCCTAGCTCAGAGGTAGTGCTCTGGGCTTCCAACCGCTGAGTCCCGGGTTCAATTCCCGGTCGAGCCTAAATTGGATGGCTGTTTCACCCTTCGTCTCATTGCCATGGTCTCTACCTGTCCTAATTAGCCCAACTGGTGCGAAAACAGGACGTAAAGCCTAATCACACACACACACTGAAGAGCCATCTCTATTTACACCTACAGCAAGTTTCTTGTAGAGACCCGACTGGTGACTAAATTTGAAGACGCAGCTAGCAAGAATAACTGTAAGAAATTAATTTTAGTTTTTTGTTCTCCATTCGGTACTGCACTGATGCATCACATTATATGCAATTTATTTGCCTTTTTAGTGCCCTAGATATTATCATATCCTCTTTTTTGGGATCCAGTTTAACTCTGTTCGTCCCTGGTAAACTCAGTCAGTACCAAATAACGGTCTTAAATTCAATTAAATTTTGTAATATTTTAATTTAGACATCCTGGAGTTTACAAATTAATTTGTGGCTTCAAACGCTCCATCGAGATGCAGACCTGTGTAAATTGAAATCAAAGATCAGCATAACCATGCATAATTAAGGTCTCAAGAAAACAGCTAGGGACAGTGCAGTGCCCTGCATAAGGTAGTAAACTCCCAAAAATATTCATTAAGGAAGTGACAGTGTACTTATTAAAACCCACATATTTTACATGATTTAAGGACACCAAATTAGTTAGCATAGACTAATTTCGTGGTACTGTTTTGCTTTTTAAAATTAAAAACTCAAAATACAAATTTATTACAAAATAATTTATTTTTTATTTTTTTTCATGATGCTTTTTTATTTTAAGAACTCAAGATACAAATTAATTACAAATCTATAGCATTTTTTTCAGTGGAGTGGTTCACTTACTTTTGCACCGCACTGTATGTGTAATTGTGAATCCTTAGCTTGTTATTCTGACAATTTGCCTTACACGTGGTTTCGACTGCACTGGCGAACTGGCTTCACCTCCTAAGCAGATTTACATCTATCGTGACACACGTCATAAATGGGATGTTTATGCTTTTACGCGTGTTCCTTACAGGTGAAAACACACGGCTGTTAAAGGTAAAGAATATTATAGGGCTGTAACTGGTCAAGTCATATTGATTTTGTGGTTGCTTCTCTGCACCAATTTAGGAGTGCTTTAGATCAGTGCTTGGGGTGTTTAACTTCAGTCACCTATGAGTAATTCTTATGAAATTTGTATATCAAAGTAAAGAATAAGTTTGATTACAAGATGTGTGAGTGTGGTTGAGCAATACAGTAAAATGTAGTTATTAAGAGCAACACTTGCCAGTGTTCATTTGACTCAATTGTGGGGCGATATTTTTATATGATATAAGTTAAAATTGTAAGGTTAAGTTTATAAAAATATCAGAATGTTCAATGTCTCGGTAATAGTGGGTTTGAAGCTTAGGCAGCTGATATGACCAGCTACCAGAGGCAGATGTAATGATGAGATGAAAAGGCTTGGAGTCTAAGGTGGTCATACAGTGAAGTCCCACTGTATAGCATACAGGATTTGTAATATCGTGATGCTTATGCACCAGATATGAATCACCTTTGGGCAAATGAACTAGCTTTCGAACTTTTTCTCATTGCAAATATCTTCATAAAAGCAATATATTAATGCCTTAGGCTTCCTCACATAGCTGCAGTTTGAATTGGAAAAGTATTTCACAAGGATTAATTTTTCCTTTCTTTTCATTGAAACATGGAGCAGCTGGGTGGAGTAAATGTGTAAACAGCCCTTATCTTCTCATCATTACATTTGCCATGGTAGTTGGCCGTATACAGTGGTGGGGAAAAGTTTTTGGACACCAGATAGATTTAGAATAATTCTCGTGCTGTATCCTCCTAATTTGTTTGTTTGTTTGCTTACATGGCACGTCATAACCATGCCAAAACAAACATGAGTAATTTAGATAACAAATATTCATTGACATTAAAAATTGAGCTGGCCAAATAGTCCATGCTCAGGTAGACAAGAATTTGAATAAGTAAAATAGTGTTGATACAGAAATCATATAATTTTTTCACCACTGTAAAACTGACAAAGATTTAGAAAATAACACTGAGATAATGAAAAAAAAAAAAACTAAAATAAATAAAAAATTCAGTGTGATAAAGAGGACAGGTGTGTAAGTGCAACCAGTGTTTGCCATTTCTTGCATTAACACACTCCACTTAAGATTTTCAAATTGAACCTTTGTTGATGGTATCATTGTTGTAAACAATGGTCAGACAAGATGGCTGACAACTCCATGGTTCTAGTTCATGTTTGCATGTCACCTGCCAAGGGCAAAAAATATGTGTCACGCCCATGACAAAACTTGTTATGAACAAATGCTTACTGCATTCAAACTTCTGAACTAATCGTGAGATGCTGCACCTGTGGGTATTTCAGCCCTTGGCAACTCAAAAACATGTCAACAGTGAGTTTGGGAGTAGAGTTAATTACAGACATCGCAGGAGTGGCTTTAATACTTTCGGAGCAGAGCATGTCTTGATACAAGCATCTGTGAGATGCCGAGGGGGCATGTGGCTCTCCTGCATGATACACTCATTACGTCGGAAGCACAGATGAATCAGCTTTTCCATCAACCAACATCAAGGGCAGCACGAGACCACCTTGTTCAAGTAATTAGATGGCTTCTGTTGTTTTGAGATTATTTCTTGCATTGCGGGTAAGATGTGTTGCACTTGGGGTTCGCTTCGTCTGTCTATTTTTAACTGCAACCAGTCACATTCTGCATCTACCTGTGTCACAATTACGATTCTTCTTACTCAGTCTATTACTATGTCAAACTGGAGCTGCAAGAGCATCAGCAATGTTTCCGTATGCATATGTTTGTAGTACTAAGGAATAGTCATTGAGCGACGTCTCCAACTAGGTATGGCTTGGTTTGGCTGAGTTTGGCTTTAGGTAGCTAGGGATATAAATCAAACTTGTCAAATTGTTAATCCTCACCTTAAGTTAAGACCACCTCGCATATAAGGAGACACTATATGGCCGCGACTAAAATTCTCCACGTATCACTTTGGGCCATGAAGATTGTTGAAAACTTGTAAATGATATTAATGAAAGGTGAGACTGTGAAATTACTCAACAATTTGATTTGGTGATGACTTCCTGTGCTCACTATTATTGTAATAACTGTTAAAATGAATTAAATAACTGAATGCTGAATGCACATAAAAGTCCAATCCTATTTTCTGGTCTCTTTCGGTTGTTGCTTGTCCCTGCATCCAGCTGACTAATTGTCTAGTGAAATCACGCGTGCTGTGAGGTCTGATGCGAGATTTGGGCTTGAGCAACGTGACTTTAGTCTGGCCCGACGAATGGATCGTGACCGTGTATTGGGCTAGGGGAGGTTAAGGTGTTTGCTTGGCTGCAAGTGGTCAGCATTGGGCAGTTTTGACCACTGGTATTCTTGATTAAGTTGATCAGAATGCTCTTTCCTTCTGACAGCCTTTCGCCTTTTCGTTTTGCCTTATTCGCAATATTCTGATCTGGGAATGCATTAAGAGCCACAGCTCCCAGGATAGGAAGTGACCCTGAAAGCATGGGTAAAAGGTATTTCCCCACTCAGCTACTCTTCATAGGGAGCTTTTCATAAGACCTATTCATAAGAACTATTCATAAGAACTATTCAACTATCCCCAATACCTATTCTTAAGACTATTCTTATACCACCCCCACTTCTTTATTGTAAGGTTCCCTTAGTCCTAAAACCACCCACATATCAGAAATACAGGTTATCATAGGATGGAAGTCTGTTTGACTAAAAATTCAGCAGGATCAGCCATTTTTTTGCCATATATAGATACTCAAAAAGCTGAAGGTTGCAGACAAAAAAGTCTTGGATATTGCTCTAGCTTCTGTTGAATTTAACCCAACATATGATACTGTGGTGAAAATATCACAACATGCACAGAACAAACGGATAGCTTGATTTGATCATCTCATCATAACGTTTGCCACTGTAATTCCGCTCAGCTGATAACTTTTTCTCTATAAGATCATGCTTTTGATTGATAAATCAGACATTGCAGTCATTACATTAAATTAATTCAAATCAGGGATGAGTTGTGTGAAGACTTTAGTCTGAATAGAAAAGATATCTGTGATATTATAGAATATTTAGCAAATTGATTATCTGAGTTTTTTGCTAACCCTCGTTTTCGGGTGCAGATCATTGTTTTAAATATATATATTTTTTATCAATCTTGTGTTTATACTGTTTATTTTATACGAATAAAGCTTATGATTATAACACAAATGATATTGAACGACTGAACGACTGATAATATTGTTTGAACGAACATGAACAAAAACTGCTTAGTGGGTTAAAATACAATAAACATGCCTAAATATAGGTGTATCTGTGAAAAATATGCCTAAATATAGGTGTATCTATGATAAATATGCCTAAATATAGGTGTATCTGTGATAAATATGCCTAAATATAGGTGTATCTGTGATGAATGATAATCAATAAGATCTGATAGGAACAAAGAGTTTCATCATTCAAACTCAATGGACATGTCGTCTAATGCCTAACCGATCCATAACATCGTAACGCCTTCATCATTTTTTGTTCGCTTCCTATAGTTACCCGCCTTTACATTACTACCTACAATAAATATTTAGCTTCTTTTTCTGCCTGTAAATGCAATTCAGCATTTGGATAATGTTCGAAATTCGATATATCTCATGCACCACTATGCCATAAGGTACCTTTTCAGATATACACCATGAGTTTCCATTGACATTATCAAATGGACTGGTAGAACATTTCATACGTGCATACTTAGAAAAAAACCTAAATTGGAAAGGTGTTTTTGACCAGAATCTTGTTAATTTCATTGGTATGCAGTAACCTTTGTACCACTGTCTAAAACGTATCAATATGACTAAACATATTATACTTTTAATTTCTACCCTGAAGAGACTGGCAATTTAAAAATCATCACATTGTCTTCAGAAATAGTTGACTAAATTAAGTATCATTCTCTTTCAATGTTTCAGTTCTCATGTCCCTCATATTGCAAGTTCGACTTTCGCCTCTACCCTAATGTAATTACCAGGTGACCAGTCCCCTTGGTCTGATAAAAACACAGACATCAAAAAGACCAAAGCAAGGACAGTCTAAAGGAGGCTGGCAGCGACTGTGTACTCTAGAAGATACAGCCATGTTCCCTGAGCTCTCGCGGAGTTGAAAGCCACCTCACTGAGTCAGTTATGGACTGACTTTGGTCAGCAGCTCTCTCTCTGATACTCTGATCTTTGAGAGCTCTTTCAGAACTGTTTGATGTCATATTTCATCTGGTTTTCGATATGGCACACAACCTCACACTTATGACAGACTTATATTTGTTTTAGGACACCTCAATATTATGTTTGTGACTTTATTTCACCTGGCACTAAAATTGTGATTATAATATACAAACGTTCCACAATTAAGACCACCTCGATATTGAGACTACTTAAGGGATTTGTTCGCGTCTCTCAATTAAGGGTTTTATTGTATTCACATATTTTCTTTCTGATTGTTTATATTCCAATGTATTCTAGTTTGATTAATATTTGATCGTGATGCTAAAACCACTGTTGTTAGATTCTCAAAAAGAGGTCTCAGCAATTATGAACTGACAGCCCGTCATAGCAGTTTCAGTCACCTTTGTCATTTTTTAAGCATTTTTATGTGCCTTTTTGGCTTATCAAATAAGATAGCCAGTATCTATAATGACTTGCAAAACTTTAATTAAAAAAATTCTAACTTGTTCGATTTAAAAACTACAGGATATTGCAGTCTTTCTAGACAGTCGCCTAAAAAAAAAAGATTATATAAAAAGAGACTTGTGTGTTGGATGTGACTTGTCAAAAATCCTGTCAGGACCCCTTGCTAAATTGTGACCCCAGGAGTAGGTCATAGAAATTCCCCCACACAATGATGACGTAGTACAGTTAGTTCCATAAAATGTGGTCGACTCTAAATTAACCTATTCCTGGCTGTAGCTATAACTGGCTAAAGCCAGCTGCTTATGTCTACTCCTAGCTTATAGTCGCTCATACCTACCATGACTGAAATAAATAAATACAAACCTTGCTAAATGTATGAAATTTATCTGATATATCATAAATATGTCTTTGCAGTAGACATGTATCTTTTCACAAGAAATGACAAATATGCATAACTCTCGCCTTATGCACCAGATGGTGCTGCATGTACTTTTTAGATCTGGCTTTGAGAAGCCAGCTATATCCAGATGGTTTTGTTTAGTGGCAGGTAGCATCGTATAGCAATAGTTGTAAAGATTTGTCTAGGTTCAATTTGACAGGCCTTTTTTAATGAGTTTAACTGTATGTATAGAACGTTTTTTTTATTCTTGGGAACACCTGTAGATTCGTATACCAATACAACACATAATTTGTACCTAATTAAACTTTCCTAAGGTCATCATTACTCGTTATATTAAAACTTCACAGGTTAGGGGGCGGCAGGTTTAGACACCCTGTATAATCTTTAATTTGATCAATACTCTTGTTTAGAATTTTGTTTGATCACAAGGTAAGAGAAACCATGAAAGACATTCAGATATTTAAAAAAATGAACAATATTACATCAAGCTTGCTATAATTTATCTGGAGAAAATCTTAGTTTTTGGGAAAAGAAAAAAGAAAACCGCAAAAAGAGATAACGCTTGAAGAAATTTAATGCGAAACGCGCAAGAATGATTTCATGCAAACAAGAGATGTTGCAAACATTCTTTCATGAGATTCATGCTCATAAAATGCGTCTTATCAGGAATGTTTCAAATCTTAATTCACCTAAACTATGATTAGCGGCTTCCTGCTTTTAATTGTCAATTATGTAAATTGATTGGGGCTGATTGGTGCAAACTTAATTCAAAATGAAACAGGCTGCTTGTTATGGCTTGTAAGAAGTATGAAAGCGCTCTATTATTTCTTTATGTCTGTGAATATGCAATGTCCATAGCATAACAATATAAGTGCCATCAATAACGTAGGTGTCTGGGTAGATGCTGAAGTACATGTTGTTTACAAAACACATATTTGCAAAAAGTAGAATTGCATCACTGAACTTAAGAAACTAGGTGGGTGGGTGAGATGGGCTTTACGTACTATACTGTTGCACCAGATAGGGCTGATCAGGACAGGGAGGTGCCCACTGGCCAGGCAGTGAGGCGAATGATGAAGCAACCTTCCAACATGGGCTGGATTCGACCTCAGGACCAAATGGTTGGCGGCCTAGCGCGCTACCATTGAGCCAAGCCTCCTGATTTTAAGTAGCTTAGAAAATACCTTATCAATGACTGTTGTTAAAACTCCGATTCAGGCTCTCGTAATTTCACATCTGGACTATGCCAAAACAGTGTTTGGCGACCTACCCATGTCCACCTTTAAATCTGCACACAGAATACTTAATAATAGAACTTTGCAGCAAATGTGATGCTAAAACAAAACAAGTGTGCTATTTTTACAGCAGCTCTGTAACAAAAATATTTGCTTCCCCTTCATCATAGTAATAAATTTCGACTGCTCCATAGGTTTATAAAAGCCTGAACAACAAGACAAATCTTCAAAATCTACCAATTAAAAAGCCCTTAACTTGATCTACAAATGCTGCAGTCAGCAACTCCAGTGAGACCCATTGCTTCCGAAAAATATTCTAAGACTATCATTTTTACTGAGCATGTTATTGACTGTTATAACACATTAAAATCATGATTTAGCTCATAAACAGTGCAGGGAGTGGGGTTTTGAACCAATGCATCCACAGTCGCTACAATGGATGAGATGGTGAGTACAGCCCATGTGAAGGGACAGGGATAGGTGTGGCTCATAAACAGTGCAGGGAGTGGAGTTTGGCTCATAAACTGTGCAGGGAGTGGGGTTAGAACCCATGCACCCACAGTCACTACCATGGATAAGATGATGAGAACATCCCATGTGAAGGGACAGGGATAGATGTGGCTCATGAACAGTGCAGTGAGTGGGATTTCAACCCATGCACCCACAGTCACTACCATGGATGAGATGATGATGAGTACATCCCATGTGATGGGACAGGGATAGATGTGGCTCATAAACAATGCAGGGAGTGGTCTTTGAACCCATGCCCCCACAGTCACAACCATGGATGATATGATGATGAGTACATCCCATGTGCAGGGAGGGGGCTTTGAACCCATGCACCAACAGTCATTACTATGGATGAGATGATGATGAGTATATCCCATGTGATGGGACAGGGATAGATGTGGCTCATAAACAGTGCAGGGAGGGGGCTTTGAACCCATGCACCAAGCTCTGCTATGGGAGCTAGCTAGCCATGCCAACTACTTCGCAACACATCACTAATCTATCTATTTAATTTGGTGTAAGACCAACTAGCAAGCTCCATAAACAACACTCCGCTCATAAAGGCCACCCACTCTATCAAAACAAACAATCAATCAACATAAACAAGGAGATCGTTCCATTTTGAGGCTGAATTGGTTGTTGCTAAGCTACCTCTGTTCGAGTGAAATGTTCCTTAAGTCTCCAAACGCAGCTCTTTAATAATGGAGAACGTTAATGTCAGGAGGACAGTTAAATTAATGTTGTGTGAACGCCAGCAGTTTTTATAGGGGGGAAACTACCCTTAAATTAGAACTGTAAAATAGACATGGAACTTGTGAGAGGAATAGCGGACATTGCTATATCGTCAAATTGCCAATTTATGTTCAAATATTGATGTGATTATTATGCGTTTTGCAACATTTTTCTTTATTCCAATGCACAACTTTTTTTTAATGGTCATCTAAATGGTGGAAATAGACTTGATGAAAGTTTAATTAAGCGATCAATATTTTACATAAAAATTTGATCATACCTTACGTCAGAGTGTAGTAATAAAGTCATATACGATTTTATTATTATTATTTTATCTCCTTTTTGTATGTTTTTACTTCTACTATATATTTGTACATTATAATTTTTACAGGGCCTACGCGAAAAAGTAAAATCATTGTTTTACTGATGTATACAACCTGTGAAAATACGTTTAATAAATATATAAATAAATATGTGTACCTTTTAGATTAAGGTCATGTAAAATGTAAATTATATTCCCAATGCCACTCTAGCGATGGCTTCTGTATTTAATATGATATTAAGTTGAGAAAGTTAGTAAATATTAGTACTTTTTTCGGTATTTTTTTCAATCTTTAGGAATGACAGCACACCCAGAACCTAACCAATAAGTACACCTTTGTGCAAATTATATTTGCTTTAATGGTGACGTGGTCTTGTCAAAGAGTGAGGTGGTCACAATAGTGGGTTACCGTAGTCATGATGATGGGGGAATCATAATGATGGGGTGGTTATGATGATGGGGTAGTCATGATGATTGGGTGGTTATGATGATGGGGTAGTCATGATGATGGGGTGGTTATGATGATGGGGTGGTTATGATGATGGGGTAGTCATGACGATGGGGTAGTCATGATGATGGGGTGGTTATGATAAATGGGTAGTCATGATTATGGGGTGGATATGATGATGGGGTAGTCATGATGATTGGGTGGTTATGATGATGGGGTGGTTATGATGATGGGTTGGTTATGATGATGGGGTGGTTATTATGAGTGGGTAGTCATGATGATGGGGTGGTTATGATGATGGGGTGGTTATGATGAGTGGGTAGTCATGGTGATGGGGTGGTTATGATGATGGGGTGGTTATGATGAGTGTGTTGTCATGGTGATGGGGTGGTTATGATGATGGGGTAGTCATGATGATGGGGTGGTTATGATGATGGGGTAGTCATGATGATGGGGTAGTCATGGTGATGAGGTGGTTATGATGATGGGGTAGTCATTATGATGGGGTAGTCCTGATGATGGGGTGGTTATGAAGATGGGGTGGTTTTATGACAATGAATTGGTCTTAAATGTGGGTTTCTGGATGAGATACAATATGTAGATTCTAACTGTTAGATTTATGAGGCGTTAAATTTATGATCTGATATTCTGCAAGACAATGATTTCTTATTTTAGCACAAGATATGAAACTCTGAAACATCTCAAGCAATACACACGCACTTGCTGGAAGTTCCATCAAGAAGCACTTCAAAGTTTTGCACATTTGCCATTTTCCCACATATTAGAGCCAACAATTAATTGAGGAGCATTTTGGCTTTTTTCTTGCTTTCATTTCTCAAGAAACTCGAGAAAATACATTGCTCATCCTTGCATGATTTCCATATGCTTTGGTTGTCATGGAGATAGTTTAGGAGAATGATTAATTACATTTCTGCAAAGTCTGTGATGCTAGGATGCTCCACTTGTACATTGTACAGTAAAAGTGATAGTACATGGGCAGATTTGGTGAAAATTATGATTTGTTCTTAAAAATCAGATTTTTAGAAAATTTAAATCACATTCTTTTGATTTAAATCAGATTTTATTTTGAAGAGCTATTTGACAAGTACTCTCCAGCATGAGCCAAGTTTTATAATTTTTCCAGGATTACTTCTTAACCTTATAATCGATTTATTTAACAATTTGAGTTTTTGAAAAAAATAAACTAAATAAAATCTCGTTGTTTATTTTTATAAATCATGTTTTGAGTCGTAGAAATCTAGCTTTCAACTGAATAAACTTGTTAAATGAAAATAAAAATTATCAAAATTATGTGCAGCAGTTTACTGGCCAGAATGATCTGCAGCAATGCTCAGGCATCCTACTATTTGCCACTAAAGGAAATCATCTTGCTGCAACTGTCTGCAGCTGGAACCTGCAACAAAACCTCGATAGTAACCTAAACAACAAGTCAACTACCCTTGTTGATTAAACTAGAACATAGTTAACAAAACGAGGTTGATCTGCTTCCCCGGTGGTGACCATGTGGCAGCTGCTGTATGCGCAAAAGAATAATTGAACCTGGGATTTCCAAAAGAGCTCAGAAACAGCTAAACTGCTAGAACCACTTGTTGATTTAGGTTGAGTATAAAGTAAACAAAAAGAGGTCAATACTTCCTCATTAGTGTCATAATATTCATAACGTACCTTTCGTATATGTCATCATTGATGAAGAGCACTGTTTATATGTTTGTTTTGTTAATTTGAAATAGTATAAAAATATATTTTATGAATCTTTAATCCCTGTAGGTGGCCCCACGATAGCGAAGGGATACCTTCTTAGTGGGGTCTCCTCATATTATGTACAAAATGTTTCGAAAATTAAATTTATAATATATGTTGTATGAATGTGAAATAAAATGAATGAATGAATCTCACGCTACAGTGGTAGCATACATGCATACAAATCTTACTTGGGAATTCCCCATGGTTATATGCAAAAGGAGAATTGAATCTGGCACCTTAAAAAAAAATCACAATTCCTTAATGCATTGAATTACTACTGATTTAATGAGAACATAATCAAAAGGAGAATATAAGGTGAGACCCACCAGTAGTTAAACCACTAAACTATCCAACAACCACAAGCTCACTCAAAGGGCATAGAAACACTTGTTGATTTAACGAGAATGTTGTTAACAAAACGAGGTCACTGCCTCCCCAGTGGTAATCATGTTGCAGTTGTAGCAAATGCACATGAGTTGCTTGCAATTCTTTCATCTTTCTTTTACTTTGAGATGTTCGCTTTCACAGAGATGCTGAACAGAGAGACAGACATCCCCCCAAGGCACGAGGCACCGAAAGTCCTGTGTTGTCAGCTTCTTAAACAGCTCCTATCCTTGTTCAAAGATCCTCTGCTTTTTCTCGATTTTAATACGGCAGGATTTATCCCAAGTATAGAGACTTTCTACAATGTACTTTTCTGTAAAATGTGGTTGTGTAAAATCTGGTCGTTTCGCGAAATATTGTATCATATGCGAGATTCTGAAGTCTATTGTTTGATAACTTGCTAGAAGTAGACGTAGTGATGAGATGATGATATATATGAGAGCTTTTACCTGCCTCAGCATAGGTTCAAACCTTACTCACCACACCGATTCTTACCAACCGTTCTTTTCCCATCGCATGAGACCTAGCTCAAAGGTAGCATGCTGGGCTTCCAACCACTGGGTCCTGGATTAAATTCCCGGTTTAAAAATATACACTAAGTTGGATGGCTGTTTCATCCTTCATCTCATTGCCATGGTCCCTGCCTGTCCTAATTAGCCCATCAGGTGCAGAAATACAGGACATAAAGCCCTAATCCACCCACCCGCATGAGACACACTCATTGTCATCTCATCCTTTGCAATTGCGTAGAAAGTTGTGCTTCAATGGTTTCTTGTTGTAAATTAAGGCAATAAATTAATTCTAATACCGATTGTTATGGTTAACACATAGACACATTTAAGAAGCTACGAAAAACATTAATTAGTCACATCCAAGCTCAACCTATACCATGTAATAGTACTGGGATGTTGTACAATTTAAGCTCTTGTTCTTGTATAATGGTGATCTCAGTGTTAAGTGTGGAGCACTAAGCTGTGGAGTTGTAGCTTGGCTGTTGGTTTAATTACACCAGGGCTAGTGGCAGGCTGTGACCAGAGTTGCCACAAGACAAAATATGCGTCCATTTCAAGAGAACGTTTATAGCCTGAATGAAGATTAATAGCTTAAGCGGGCTCACCAGGGAGAATTGTGCTATTGGACCTATCTGGAACTACCCTCACTTCCCATCACCCCACCCTCCCAACGAATTACCCCTGCTATTTGATTGGTCAGCCTCGTTCTGGTCTCCTTTTACCCCTCCCCTTCAGTCGCCATTTCCAAACCAGAAGCTGATGGTAATTCGCACCTAAACGTCCGCCAGATAGCGTCCTAATCGCCGATTGTTACTCCAGTGTAAACAGCATTTAAAGGAATGGCTAGTACACGATCAATTGCACCTCTAGGGCCAATACAGGGTATCTTGTACCTTTAACCTTAAGCTATGTTAGGGCTTAGTGCCTGGTGATTAGCATGGTTATCTGCTATGGTACATAGCCAAATGTGCTACGAGCATTTTCCATGCTTTTGGATAAACGTATGGAAAACGCATGGTTTTCACCTCATTTTACTTAGGCAAAAACCATGCATTTTCCATGCGTTTATCCTTCTCATGGAAAACACACATGGCACATTTGGCCATGTAGGACCATATACACGGGTTCATGGGTTCAAAGCCCACTCCCTGCAGAACACCCAACGTAGACCCATCAACAGTATAGATTTGAATCCTAAGTACCCAGGGTCTATTCTGATTTAAAAAACAAAACCAAGAAAAACAATGTTCTATTACTGATAGCATCTTCGTGATAATTTGTAAATATCTCATATAAAATTATTTAAATCTTCAGTGAAAGCTTAACACCGTGAACAGTTTCTAATTGTTAATAGATCAAAAATATATTTCGTGAACTGATTATCATAGCTGCAGCTATTTAATAGCCTCATTATCTCGCAGATGTAAAGAAAGTCCTCCCTTTGTTGAAACACAATTCCTTTGAAATTTACGAAATCTCATTCTGAAAACCTAAACCAACCTTTTGGGTGATATGATCCTTATCAATTGCAAGACTATTTTTGCAGTCATAAGATCATATTCCAGGTAGATGCATTGACGAAAATGAAGGATTTAAGAATTACCATACAAAAGTCCGAAATGTGTCAGCTTACATGAGGTTAATTAACAATATCCAAAAAATATGATATTTTAAAATATGATATTGCAAATGGATTCAGTGATAGCATGTGGTATTGGCTTAACAACGGGCAAGCCTCGCCCAAGTTATGTAGATATAGATATTGATGTTTTTTTTTGCACAAGTTGACAAATTTTGATTAAATTATAGCAAATATGAAATATGCGACTAAAACTTACGGGAAACTTATTCAGGAAGCTCTTCGTAGTGTAATTACACCGTTATTAGTTCCTTGTGAACAAACGTTTGATAAAAGATCAAACAAAAAGTAATATTAAAGTGTTACAGGATATTTGACACATTCCAATGATACCTGTCTCATATTTTACTAATACAAGTACAAATATGAATATTATATATATGCTGACATATCTCATGCTGACATATCTCCATTGGGTGAATGTTGAGCCAAGCTAGCTTACTAAATGTATTAAGGCATTTAAGGATCTTGATTAACAGATGAGCTAGCATTCTCTAGGTTTTTAAGTAACTTGAATTTAAGAATGTTAAAATATCTATACAATTCGTAATAGTGAGGTGGCCGTAATAGTGAGGTTATAAATAATTAGTTGATCTCAGGGCCATGTTCCATAGTAGGTGAGGCACGTTTTTTTTTTAATTGCCCTTTTCTTTTTCTCGTTTTACCTTAAATCTCGAGGGTTATTAATTAGACATGTTTTTCCTTGTGTAGAATCAACCGGAAGTGACCCTTAATACAATGAGAGTTAGATTTCCTTGTTTTCTTTGGAGGAGAGCTACTTCCTGCAATCTTCTCATTAAGAAAATTACAGGATGGTAATGACACTAGCTGCACAAAGAAAGAGGTTTACCTTTTAAACATACTGTTGAATCTCACTGTTGATGGTATTTATACCATCTGCCTTTTTTATTATTTTCTTTTTTATCTTGTAGGCTCTTATTAATATCCTATGAGACGGTCTTCGAAATTGAGTTGGACTTAATATTTATTGGGTTTTATAAATTGTGGGGTAATTAACATGTTGCTCTGCCTGCCTGGACAATTACTCTGTTTATCTGGATGTTGTTCCATGTCTTAAAACTCGGGTTGTGTATAAGTGATACCAGTGTCTTCGAATACACAGCCCCACTCATCATCACAATCATACATGGCCAACTGTGCCATGTGCGTTTTCCATGAGAAGGATAAACGCATGGAAAACGCATGGTTATTACCTAACTATAATGAGGCAAAAACCAATACGTTTTCCATGCATTTATCCAAATGCATGGAAAACGCAATATTTATATTATTTATTGTAAATTAAAACTAAATTGTTGACCAAAAATGGGCATGTAATGGTAAAATATATCATGGAACAAGAAGGCAGTATTGATTTATATCATTACTTTTATGTGCATCTTTTGACAGACAGTGCACCTTTAATTATGAGGCGGTTGTACAGGAAATTTACACTTAACCACATTTTTGCTATTAGGTTAAAATAAGCATTTCAACCACACAATTAATACTACAGTCACGTTAATTTAAGCTACTACTTTTTTGTTAATTTTGAGGGGTTAATTATGAAGTCTCCCTGTATTCAAGCTAATAATAATGCTCCCTTTCAGCTCCTCGTGTTCATAGCTTCTCAGTTCTCAAGTGGCATTTTCAAGCACTTTGCTTTTTCCAGTACCTAGGAATGAGAACAAATTGGCATTAATCCCTGTGCTAGAAAAAACTTAAGCATTTGATCATTTTGTCCAAAACACAAGTCCAATAAATTTCCATGCCAATTGAAGCCCATTCAGATCTTAATTGTTTTTAACATGCATCACGGCATGACCCAAAGAAAGGAATGCAATGAATTTAAACTCTTATGGATTGTCCGCGCATCCTGTGAGCAATGGAGGTTGTTGAAAGGGGAATAGTTTAATTCAATCGAGGAGCCCTCGTTATTGTCAAATTGAAGCTTCTTATTTGGATGAATGGGAAGTACACAAAACTGCAATTTGTATAAAAATGTAATGCAATAATTAAGCCAGCTTGACACTGTAAAAATGTATTTTATGACCTGATACATTTTCGAAATATCTTTCATACTGATATTAGGTATCAATCTCTCATCATTAGCACACTATGGGGGCGGGGGCCTAGCTCAGAGATAGCGCTCTGGGCTTCCAACCGCTGGGTCCAGGGTTCGATTCCCGGTCGAGCCTAAGTTGGATGGCTGTTTCCTCCTTTGTCTCATTGCCTGTCCTAATTAGCCCAACTGGTGCAGAAATACAGGACGTTGAGCCCTAATCACACACACACACATTAGCACACTATAGTCAGCTCTTAAGGTACTGTATTGTATTTACTCGCCCTCCTCAAATAGAGGCCCCCCCCCCTCAAATAGAGGCCCACCTCAAATAGAGGCCCCCCTGTAATAGAGGCCCACCTCGAATAGAAACCTGGAGTAGCTGCCAAGCTTCCCAAAAAAAGGCCTCCCTCAAAAATAAGCCTCCCCCCCCCCCCCCACTCCTACCAGCTTATCCAGTGTAGTTTGTGGGTTAAACAGGTCACAGATAATATATTACCATTACATGACCTAAAATCTAAGAATTTGAAGTTTTTACATTCAGTCTTTCTGGCTTGGAAGACTAACTCGAATAGAAGCCTACCTCAATAGAGGCCCTGCTGAGATGTCCTCTAAAAAAATATAAGGGAGGGCATTTATTGATAGTTTCCTTGTACTGGGGCAAATAAATGGGGTAAAATGTAAAATGGTGTGGACATTAAGCTCATTAGCTCATCATTACACGTGCCTCTGGCAGCTGGTCACAAAAGCTAATTTAACAGATCAATGATAAACAAAAATTATTCAGACAATCTGCACTTGTGATATGTTTAGGCTCATTCAAATTGATGTAACTGAAAATATGTAACATTTTTACTGACAGTGACATAATTTAATGTGATTCTGTAAATCTACTGATGAAACTAATTTGTATGATTAGAGTACTTATTTGGTACGGTCAAACCTAATGAAAAAGCTCATAGTATGCACTCATGTCCATTCTTTCTGACATTTTTAATATGCGCGACTTTAAAGGGTTTTTCAAATTTTTTAGAGTAAAATTATAATCAGCGTAATAGGTCTGATTCAACATGACTGAAAAGCACACGTGTTTAGGTTTTGAGGTTCTAATGCTTGTTGCGTTTTTCATCCACAAAGCAAGGGTTACCTGGTAATAACAGAAGCCATCTCATTACTTGAACAAGGTGGTCTCGTGCTGCCCTTGATGTTGGTTGATGGAAAAGCTGATTCATTTGTGCTTCCGACGTAATGAGTGTATCATGCAGGAGAGCCACATGCCCCCTCGGCATCTCACAGATGCTTGTATCAAGACATGCTCCTCTCCGAAAGTATTAAAGCCACTCCTGCGATGTCTGTAATTAGCTCTGCCACCAAACTCACTGTCGACATGTTTCTGAGTAGCCAAGGGCTGATACTCGCACAGGTGCAGCATCTCACGATTGTGTCAAAAGTTGCAAAGAGTTTAGACATGTTGCAGACTTTTTTTGCTTGCATGCATGTCAAAGATATTTATATTTACTGCCGGACTTTGGACCAAAGCCTGAAAATTTGCTGAAATTTATGGATTATAGACCCAGTGGGGAAAGATCTTTCATGTTGATAAATATCTTTTGCTGCAGGAGACACAAAAAACTGAACAATGTGCCAGACCATTTGAGTAATATCACTTCTTCAAACATTGCTTGAGTAGAAGTGTGTATGTTGTGAGCTGCTCAATAAAATGAATTTGGTAAAAACTTTCTGCCCATTTCGAAATTAGTTAAAATTGTTCACGTTTGAATTATAGGAAGACATTATTTGTTGGCTGTAATATTCTGTGCATGGTGGTAGCATTCTAATTTTAGATTGAATATCAAATTTCAGTAAATATTAACTTCGCAAGATGGAAATTTGAATATTAGTAATTTAATGATTCTTCTTTGGCTTGCGTTGCATGAACTACATCCTAGACTCTGTCTGTCATTCAGTATTTGAAATGAATATCAGCCGGAAGTAATTTCATAAGTAGGAATGTTTCTAATTCCTATGTTTCAGGAATCATTTAATGAGTTTTTGTTATTTAAACCCAGCCGCTTCATGTCTCTTTGTCGTTGACACAAAATGTTGATATTGCGCCTTCTTCGGCCGTGTAGTCTGAAAGGTAGAGCAAGGCAGACTATTTTTTCTTCTTTCTTTGCCGCATGTATTAATGCGCAGCCACGCGCAGATCTTGCCGCACTAATTGAGTAGCGCGGATTCAGAACCGGCAGCAAACTTCCCCAATTTCCTTGATTTCCGAGATAACTTTCACTATTGACAATTGAAGATGCTCCCCAGACTGATCGAATTACACCTTGCCCAGACACACCCCCCTCCGAATGAGTGTCACATGACAGCCATGCAAACCCTGGTCATGTGACATTCCCTCGTCATGTGACTTTGTTGTTACGTCAGAGCAACACACGGTTGTTTAATGTCCATTTGAGATCATGGGAAGCAGTTTGCTTGTGATCTTGTGGTAATATACATTTTCCACCTTGTTAGGATTCCGGGGTTTGATTCCCACAATGAATGTAATATAATATTCTTACGCTTTGTTTTCTCAATATCAAAACACTTGATAATTATGTATGTAAAGTACTTAAATGCTTCGACTGGCTATGGGTCCACAAAGAACAGGAAATATTATTTGTTCCTAGTAGATATTTCTAGGCTTAGTTAAAGAAATAATCCGGCCAA
This sequence comes from Alitta virens, assembly GCA_932294295.1. Lineage (NCBI taxonomy): Eukaryota > Metazoa > Annelida > Polychaeta > Phyllodocida > Nereididae > Alitta > Alitta virens. Next base: position 9,310,779 of record OW028578.1, on the reverse strand, counting down.
AACAATAATATATCACTATATTTGAGACATTCTTCTTTCTTGTGTGGTAAAGAATTTTACTTACATATTAGAAAAAGATTGCCTAAGAACACTGATTTCAGTTTTTTTTTTAATTCTTAGATACTCCTTTTTTTCAGTATATTTTTTGTGAGCTAATATATAGAATCCAACCTGTTATAACATACAGTATTCCATCGCAAGGGAACCTTTTTAAACCAAAAACACTCACTCACTTGCACTGAAAACATTGACATTGAGACACACACTTACCATATACCATGTTGTGGCACTAAGGCAGCCATCACTCCTCAACAAAATAAGAAAGTTTGTTGTGAGCAGTAAGTGTCCTCTATTACGCAAGAGTCTACATTAAGGCGGATCCATTTCTGGACAGCTATTGGGAATATATCACATTGCATCCTTGGACCCCTGGAAAGGGTTGATAGGTTTATCTGGGCCAGGGTGGGGGGAGGGTTGAACCAGGGGTGGTGGGAGGGGTAGCAGAATCTCAGGGTGGTTGCGTTGGTGATAACTGCATTGGTATTGTGAGTTTGTTGTCTGCAGCCTGGCTATCAACACAGTGGTGGTTCAAGAAAAAAACGTGTCTGGATTTCTGCTACTACTTGACAGGCAAGTGGTCAACTGGTTGCATGGTCCGTCTATATTGCAGTGCCTAGGTGCATGAGTTCGAACCTTTTATAATTACTTTATAAATTTCCTAGAATATATTACAGTGTAATAGGCCCAATGTTGTTGATGATCAGAAGGCAAGGACTTATTATTGGAAAGATAGGGGGCGGGGCCTAGCTCAGAGGTAGCGCTCTGGGCTTCCAACCGCTGGGTCTCGGGTTCGATTCCCGTTGAGCCTAAGTTGGGTGGCTGTTTCATCCTTCGTCTCATTGCCATGGTCTATGCCTGTCCTAATTAGCCCATCAGGTGCAGAAATACAGGACGTAAAGCCCTAATCGCCCCACCCCCATTGGAAAGATAGGAAACTTGAAGTTAGTTGGTGAAGAGAGGGGATTTTATGGGTTAGAAAGTTAAAGTTTGACTTGTTAGTAACATTTCTGTCCATGTTGTGCTGCTCCAAACATTTTATGATGGAAAATGGCTGAAAAACAAGTGGAGATTTATCATGGTTATTCTTATAACAGTATTTCTGCTAATCTGAGTTGCAGTTGAATTGACCATTGGGTGTCTCCGGCTAGGTTTAGCTAGGTATAACTAGGTATTGCTAGGTATAACTAGGTATAACTAGGTATAGCTTGTTGCAGCTATAGGTAGTTGTCCTAGCTGTCTGCAGCTTAGGTTGAACATTCTTTTGAGTTTTACTGCACAACAATAAAATTATGATTTTCATATATTGTACAGCTGTATACTGTAAATAGGTGACTTAAATTTGTTTCTTGATTCAACTCGGTGGGGTCCAACCACTGGGGTCTGAGGTTCAATTCCCGGTCGAGCCTAAGTTGGAAGGCTGTTTCATCCTTCATCGCATTGCCATGGGTTCTGCCTGTCCTAATTAGCCCATCAGGTGCACGCAGAAATACAGGACGTAAATCCCTAACTCACCCACTTCCTGATTCAACTTAGGCCAATGTGATTCATTTCTGGTCAATTTAGGATAAGGTGAAACTGAACAGTGATGGGACTTTGCAAATACCCTGCATACCTCACATTCCATGCATATCTTCTTCATACCATGCATTATTCATGACTTCGGACTGTCATTTCACACCCTCCTATTTTCCGTGGACTAGTCCAAAGAATTCCTTCCCAATTTGTGTGACATGACCACAGAATGCTGTCTCACGTTTCAGTTGAAATAACGTTGTTAAAATTGTATGATGTTTGTCAGAAACGTCACAAGAGTAAGCATAAGTGAATAATATATCAAGCTGGTTGTCATCTGAAACTTGAATGGCGAATATCTTCAGGGCTACTGAGTGCACTTTTGTACACAAAATATTCAGCAACTCAGGAGTTGTTTACAAATGATAGAGAGATATCATACCACAAAGTATTTAACAGAGTAACTCTGATATAACAAAACCCTGCTATTACGAATTTCTGTAGTTAAGGTCAAATCACTATTAGGTCCGCCTCACTATTACGACCCTCACCACCAAGCTATTAAGACCACCTCCCTTTTATTACCATCTTGCTGTTAAGACCAAACTTTTGGCCCAATCTTTCTTTTTTTATGATGACATCATGATGATGTCATTGTGACGTCACTTCTTAGGGCTTTTTTTTTGTTGTATCTTATCTCATCATTAAGACCACTAAATGTGGTAGTAAGTGTGGTTTTTGGGTTGTTCGGTTATACATTGAAGGACTATAAAGAGAACTTTATGTACTTAAATTTTTGTTGAAATTGCTATAGATTCAAATGTTGAAACTACCACATATCCTTATTAAAATGAATGATATCACTTCGAAGTATCTTGCGGCTCCCACAATGCCCATTTGTTTGCCAATGTATATTCTGCCAGTTTAATTTTTTCTTCAACAATGGCAGAGAAAAGACTCTCATTTGTGGTCCTTTGTTAATATCTTGTGAATTGATTTAATTTACAAGCTCTGGGCAGCTATTAATTCCTTCATGTTGCTGAAAAGCCTGTGACGTCATTCCTTTGATTAAACGTTTCATTTTACAAAAGAAATCCATTCATGGACTTGTGTTACAGTCAATGGATGCACTAAATTTGGTGCTGGTTTCTAAATTTATCATCTGAGTTGAGAGGGTATCTAGAAACTGGGCATACATGTAGCATGAAACCTTTTGTGAGATATTTGCTATGATTTTGTCAAATGAAACAATGGTAAAAATGATGTCACAGTGCAACAGCACGTTTTAAGGTAAACAGCCACGTGACCAAGGTATGCAATGAGAGTCAATAAGCTTAAGTCCATTCAATTCCATTTGTCTGGTCTGCCAGACCTCTTAAATGTATCAGTCAAATGGCTGCAGCTGTTAGTCTAGTAAAAAGCTAGGTAACACATGCACCGAAAATTGTAATTTTTTTAACATTGGCAGAGGTGAGGGCCTAGCTCAGTGGTAGCATGCTGGGCTTCCAACCACTGGGACCCGGGTTCAATTCCCGATCAGCCTAAGTTGGATGACTGTTTCATCCTTCATCTCATTGTTATGGTTCCTGCCTGTCCTAATTAGCCCATCAGGTGCAGAAATACAGGAGTTATAGCCCTAATCCACCCACACCACCTTTTAACATAAGCATCATATCTCAAAACAGAGCCACAATTAAGACAACCATTTTACCATTCTTACGGGAAAGACTTCAGAGACAATGACGCTGGCATACAAGCTCGTGATGATTAATAGCAGGGGTGTCGATTCAGTGGTGATGTGGGGTATATATACCCCCACTTTCTGAGAAGGGGGGGGGGATGATTAATGCAATCATCCTCCTACCCCCTGAAATTCACAAATGAAATTTACACTTTTTCACACACTTTCGTTTTGGAACATTTGTGCTTTTTTAAACAGCTTTACACTTAATATCAAATATAAGTACAAGTTTATAAGTTTGGCATAAGTAATCCACCATTAATTTACCTCTTGGCCAGTGTCCGCGCATTACCTGCTACTACTTGTACGAGCGAGAGAAAGTCACAGTGGGACAGACAAAGTAGGCCTGTATCCCCCCCCCCCCCCCCAACCATCAAGAGAAATCAACGCCCCTGATAATTTAACAGATTACACAAATAATAGTAAGCATTTGCATGATACATTAAATTGGTGGCACCTTGTACTCTGTGTCACAAACTGTTAAGTTCTAACTGGTTCAGCCTTGTTTACAACAGCAGCTAGGGCATTTATCTACCACCTTAAAGACCTGACCAGCAACTCCATCTGCCTACAGCACCAGCTCATTGTAGTTCAGTCTCGGCTAATATAATGTCTGGCTAGGCAAGCAGGAAACCTTGTTGTTTAGCATTTCCGGTTTACGTTTTGCGGTCTTCCTTTCAATCAACCAACAGGAAGTCACTTCCATGACTGGGATGCCGTCATTAATGTCCCGTCTCTTGTCTCTCAATCTTTTCTTTGTTTTTCTTTGTTTTTCTTTGTTTATCACATCTCCACTTCGTTTTCTGACTCCCGGTGGTGAATTTTTATGTGGTGGTGTTTGTGAGTACTGCCGAATAATGTTTTATGGTGTTGGAATGACACTTATTTTGCTCCACCACGATACACGATATGTTCTATAAGGTTTTTATAGGGATATAACCAATAAAAATATTAGTTATCTCCCCCGTAAGAACAATTTAACTGCACCTTTATTGCGTAATAAGATCAGTAAAACCAATCAAACAATGCTTAGCCTAATGGAGTACAAGTTACTTTGTTGTTGGGATTTAATCAACAAAAAATTCCATTGGCTTCCTCCTATTCGGGATATAACTATTTTTGATTTGACACTGCATAGGATAGGATAGGATAGGATAGGATAGGATAGGATAGGATAGGATAGGATAGGATAGGATAGACTGTTAAGATATACGGATAGATAGATTTGGGTGAGAGATAGGACAGGATAGTATCGGATAGGATTGGATAGGATAGCTCTCTTAGTGAAGGTTTTTTACTCGCAAAGGTTCAGCATTCATTAATGTGATAGGCAATATGGGAAATATGTACCTTTAACTCTTGCACGGGGTCTTTCTCGGGCCTCAGAACCGACACCAGGTACAATGTAAAATGCAAAATGCAATATCTCCTACAAACAAAACCCAGCTGAGACCAAGTTCAATAGTCTGGAACTGGAACCCAGGTCCTTCAGAGAACCTGGCCACTGGACCACATAGGTACACAGAGAATTCATGGAGATATTCAGGAGCTTGTAAATGGAAGCAAAATAAGCTAATTTTCAGCCCACTGACTGCACTAAATCCCCCACACTATTTTCAGATAAGATTACTTTGTCCAGGATTACATCTTTTTTATATAAAAGACCTCTCTGTTACACCTATTTGGCCGAGTCCATAAATGAATATTGACAGCAGTAATTTTTTTTGTCTGTACAACAGCATTATTACTGTCCATAGACTGCTTCAATTACACCAGTTCTCTAAACATACGGCCTTAGAAATCTAAGTCAGCAGCAGTGCGCAGGTGCAATGCCCTTGTTGGCGGCACTGGTGCTTTGTGGGATGTGTTTCAGGCGCTGCCGTGTGCAGTTAGCCAAGCGCAGAGTGTCATGTCGACCCGTCACCCCTTTTGCGACATGCCGTGCAGCTTTACGACACTCGACACGTGTAGAGGCCATCAGATGTCACGTGATGAGACGCTGGCGAGCCACGCATGCGCACAAACCGCCTGTCTGTGAAATCCGATGCCGTAATTTGCCACAATAATGGCACAGATGGCGCTCGGTGTGCCGCGGGCGATAATTGGGCCTGTCTGTGATGGTGGGAGACCACAATACTGGCCTCGTTTTGGCATCTGCCACCAGATGTCAGGGCCCCCCGGAAGTGGCTGCTGCCTTGGTGACCACATGACCTTAGGTCTCTTCATACTCAGTGTGCGGATTACCTTCTGTCCAAAAAGGTGTCTCGAGAAAATGTCACGTATAAAAGAAAATAAATATCTGGCCGCCCCAAAATCTACAGAAGGTTCTCCTGCTACTGATTCAATGAAGACAAAATCCAAGTTCAAAGAATGCCAGTTGTCTTTTGAAAAAATAATAATAATAAAATATATATAATATATATCTGATATAAAACTTATTTTTTATGCATATATTTTGTAAGATTTTGTGGTGGTAGAATTGGGAAATTATCAAATTCTTCACCATAAAACCTCAAAATTGCTAAACTGCCACCTCACAGAAACGGAGAACAGAATCATGAAATTACCAGGAATTGTTGAAATTTCCCAAAATACAGCATAGAATGCTAATCACAAACTATTCCCTTTTTGGGAAAGATATCAGTTTCTCATTTGAAAAGGAGAATGAAATAACAATAACAGAGCAAGTTGACTACGTGAGAAGTTTGTAAATAGCCATTCCTGAGCATGTCATCAACAGTGGGGTGTATGTGATTTAAATAAATTAGAGCTCTCTGATTTGTTGAGGATTTCTTCAATTTAGTTGTTGCTATCAGAGCTCTGAAAGAAAATGATAGTAGTCATAGAGTTTGCTAGTTTAAAGGATGTAAACAACCTGATTGGTTTTAAATATGCCTTGAAACGCCACATTTTAGTTTAATTATTTTATTAATCTTACTTTTATATATTTCTGTTTTTATACACCTTTTGTTTTAAATGTTTTTTTTATACTATATTGTACTATATAACTTATTGTTTTGATGGGCCATCTGCAAAACAGCTGTGCTGATGATGCAACCCATGTAAAATATATTGGAATAAATAATAAATAAAATAAATAGAAGTAATATTACTGGTCAGATTCAGTATATCCACTTGCCATGATATTGGTAAATGTTACAGTACAGGTAGGTGGTATTCGCTCGATCACGACATCAACCTCTCACTTCAGCTGGGTAGTTACACTGAACCTGCCAGTAGGGCTGTTCAAGTATGAGTCTTTCTCAGCTCCCTAGAGTACAAATTCTCCAGCACTCTACAATCGCCATCACTATCCATAGCCACCTGGGTGGAGTGGAGCAAAGAGTTACAGAGGATCTGCTCAGTTCCTCCATGCCATGGTGGGGGTTTCGAACCCACATCCTTGTGGTCAGCAGGCGAGCACCTTCACCAGACCACAAAATCATGTGTTGTCCAATTATATTGAACTGTAATATAATTTAGCATGTCTCTGTGGTTGGTGCAAGCAAACATACCAATATGAAGACTGAGTTTTGGTTCTAAAGAATGCCGGACTAGGATTTGAATCCTTGATGCTCAAAAGAGCTGAAACGTACCTCAGCCATTGGCCTGCCTGATGGTAAATGAAAGGGAACAATCTTATTGTTGAGGACTTCATGCCAGCTCACAACATCTCCTGGTATATTCATGTCCTAGTTGCAGACATCTTCATTTCAGCTGAGCCGTAGTTCATGCAGCCCAGAATTGCCTTTGTATAAGTAATGACATTGGTAAAGTAAGAAAAGGGTAATCATCTGATACTGCTCTGTCTTTAAAATACCTCAGGGATTCACTGAAACTGGTTTGAAGCTTGGTCAGCTTATATGACCAGACCAGCTGCCAGAGGCAGTAATGATGAAATGATAGGATGGGAATACACACTATGTTGTACACAATTACTGAATGAGTATTTTGCTTGCTCCAGCATATACAAAGGCACCAATTTGCCATTTGTTTCACAACTAAGTTAGACCACTATTTTGTCCTTGGTCTCATACCGTTACTTTCTTAGCCCATATGGCCCAGAAGTACTGGACACAAAGTTCGATTGTCTAAATCATAAGGTGATCTTAATACCGAGATGGTCTTAAGGAGGGTCTCAACTGTAGACAACAGTTTGTTACACAAGAAAGTTTCAGATTGCTACATAATGATTGCACAGTGACTTACTATCATTTACACAAAGTTTCGTGCTGACTTTTACACGAATTACATGTATGTATTAAAGTGACAAACTACACTGCATAACATATGTCATTTGATTTGGTTGTGAGTTTGTTGTGTTAATAGCAAGCATGGGATGTGCCAATCCCTGGTGTTTCTGCACACTCCCCTTAATGCGGTGTAATAAGCATCGTTTGGAGGAGACTAGGAATCCGAGATCCTCTATTTGCTCAATTTGCTGTTACAGCTACAATTATTTACCACGGAGAAGATTTGCTGGGCTAGTGTCTCATTAGTTCAGTCAGTCAACCTATCTGCTGCACTCGTGTTATGCTTCCATGGACAATATATATGACACAGCGACAGAAAAAGGCACACGAGAAGTCACAAGTACATATATTTTCCATCTATGTAAGGAGCTGAGAAAGATGGTACTAACGTGTGTACTTTCTGGTTGTGCTATTTGAGTACTAGACTCATTGGAAGTTAGATGCTGTATTCGAAATCGAAGAGGATAGAATTGTAAGCGTCGGTGCATACATGGTATACATTTGTGGAAATAGCAATGGCAGTAATGTTTTCTGTTTTACTATGATAATGATCATTGGAAATCAAAAAGCAACGTTGATGCTCCCAAGTAAATAATTTAATCAGTTAAAGTCATTAAATATTGAAAAGACTCAGCACAAAAGCTTGATACGATTATTAGGTCAGAAACGTCAATTACAATCATGCACTTTTTCATAGCTCAAATATTGAGTCAATACTGCATGACAATGATGGAAATAGTTCCCTTGCTTTTCACAGCAACTCTGACAAAACAAAGCAAAGATCTAGTGGGAAATGGGAACATTGCATCGACAGTTTAGGGCTGGTCTACAAGCCGACAACTCTATTGGTCACCGTGATGGGCTAAACATCTTGCAAAGAGACGGCAGACGGAGCGAGTGGATCTCTAACTGACTGCGTCTGCCATGTTAACAATCCTCAAACTGTCAGACAAGTGGACGTCACTCCCCTCGAGCCACTCTTTGCTTTCAAGGTGGTAATCTGACTCTTACAGGTATATTTAGCCAAATCTGTTTTGTTGAATTGTTTTCTGTACACACAAAATATTTTACAGAAGGCTAAATGAAATGAATGGAATAACATCCAGGGAAACTAGCATGAAGAAAAAACATGAATGATCTTGTATTGATGTTCCCTACTGGTACAGACATATATACACTTTAAGCCCTCCACACAATTAAAACCAACCATTTTGAAACCAGGCATATTCTTGCCTTAGCATTTTACCTCATCGTCAACACCAGGGAATTTTTTTTATCAAGGGTGTGCTTTAATTATAGTAAGTTTCCACTATACATATGATTCAGAAAACTTACATAGTTCTGGCCAAAATACATTTTATATGATATTGTTCACTATGTTTGCAATGCTGCCTTGATTGGTGTTGAATTGAAATAGTATATATTTTGACATTTTGAGACCAACTGTAGTGGGTAGATAAGGCACTGTACCTGACAGAACAATTCAATACAATACAATGCAATGAAATATAACACAATATTCAATCCGCACAATACAATGTGATGCAACGCAATGCGATTTTGTAAGAACATACAGCGCTCAGGCTTCTAGCGCTTACAGACTTCAAATTGATTCGTCGTAAATTGTGGCCACATCTGGGTTTCTTGCTACTACAGCTATAGCAATCACTTACATGACTAAACGTGTGCATATACATGTCATACACATGTCATACACATGTCATATACATGTCATATCACATGCTGAGAGTGTCCCATGGCAGTTCAGTCTGTCAGATATTTGTAAATGACTCGTTCAGCTTGGCTAGATGTTGAGCTATCAAGGCCTGCCAGCCTTAAAGCTTCGATAATGTCCTGTGCTAGGCCTACGTTAATTAACGCCCGCACTGATTGAAACTACATATGACTATCGATCATAGAAACATGAATTTAATCCCCTCCTCCTACATGCTATGGGGTGATACTATACACTGGAGGGTGTCTTCCCAAGGGGGTGCCTGTAGTACACAGTTAGAGAGCATAGGAAAACATGTGGGTTTTCGAGGTGTTCAAGACTGATGTGTCAGTGTGGGTAATGATACGTGATAATTGAAATTAATGCCATAATTATTATTCTAAATGAAGATAGATAGATAGATGGATAGACAGATAGACAGATGGATAAGATAGATAAGATAGATGGATGGATGGATAGACAGATAGACAGATATATATAGAGATAGACAGACAGTAAGATAGATAGATATGGGAAGTGCAGCCTTCTAATGTAAGTTCTTGCCGCTATAGAGGGTTGATTGATGAGGTGAGAGAGAGGAGTTCACCCATGATACCCATTTACCCCATGGGTGGGATCTTTTACTTGTCTCAGCATAAACACTGAGCACAAGGTAACACTAATTTAACGTCCCATCCGAACGACATCCAGCTCGGAAGATGCTCATGAAAGGTTGACCGGGCCTGGGATTGAACCCGGGTCCTTCAGAGGAGCAGGCGAATGTCTTACCACTAGACTTACAACTGCAATGAAGAATATAATCAAATGTATGACCTAAATGTATAAGCGATAGAAACTTCATCATTGAGATTGCTTCCCAGAAAATTATAGATAGATTGGTGAGGACCTTGACCCGAATTTCATGACAAAACATTGTGAATCTTATGCACCATTCAAGATGCTTTTTGAAATAAGTTTTCTGCTGACCCAACTAAAACACTGAATATCATTATTTCTCGAATTTTTTCAAAGTAAAGGCCTATACCTGATATTTTATTCTAACTGTAGCTCTAATAATAAAACTGAATGTTATTAATTTGTAGTAGCATTATCTGGCTTTAAATCACCAGTAAGCATAGTAAAATTCACAGCCATACATGTTATCAATCAATCAATCAATCAATCAAACAAATAACCAACCAACCAATCAACCAATCCATCAATCAGATGTAATTAAGTGTGATATATATTACTCCAAACTTTTGGCACTTGTGTATTCTTAAATTGTCTCAACAAACAGCTATGCACTGTGCTCAAGGCTGTTCTGTAGTATGTGAGATGCGGCCTTGACTTCGGATTATTTCTTTAGCAGCTGCGACAGTCACTTGTCAGTATGCACAAAACTAATACTGGGTCTAAAGCTTAGTGAGCTTATGCGACTCATTGTAGAAGCAAATTTATTGATGAGATGATAAAACTTGTAATCAAGACTCAAGACATTTTATTTACCTATTATAAAATCAACACCATGTTGCACGTTTACCCCACGGCTGGAGTCTTTTTCTTGTCTCAGCATAGACACAGAGTACAAGGGACTGCCAATCTTACATCTCATGCGATCGGGATTTGAACTTGGGATCTTTGTATTTTAGCCAGGCCTATAAAGCAAAGCAAAGCGTTAAGCCCCCCTCTCACATACCCGGTTTTGCCGTAGTGAAGCCGTAGTATGACGTAACGGTTATGCAACGCGATTCTCGGCTCCAAGCCGACGGCAAGCCGACGACAAACTGGCAATTCTCGGTGATACTCGTCGAGTCTCTCCTCAGACTCGGGCCCAAACCGGGATTCTCGGGCCCAGTAGCCGGAAATTCAATGTGTGCATTGAATTCCCGTGGCAAAATCGCGGGTGTTCAAAAGTAAACAATAAACCCTGGAGGCCGTCGAGTCACCCCTGCAGGCCGTCTAGTCACCCCTGGAGGCCGTCTAGTCACCCCTGGAGGCCGTCGAGTCACCCCTGGCCGGCGAGTCGCCCCTGGAGGCCGTGGAGTCACTCGACGACTTGGATGGGTTTCCCGTCGCTAATTTTAGGCGTAGTGAACACGACGGCTTGTTCAGGGCTAGTACGAGTAACTCGACAAGTAGTAGGAGTAACTCGACGGCTTCCAGGAGTAACCCGCCGAGTTGTAGGAGTAACTCGCTGACTGCTACCAGCGTCAGCGTAGGCAGGGAGAAGGGTTGTATATACTTTAAAAGGCTGCTGCTCCCTTAATATTTCGTGCATTAAAACTGAATTGTAGTACAGTTCATATTGATTCCATACATGTTTTCGGATCCAAAATAGACCAAATATTAAGCGAGAGATGCGTCTGAGAAGGCAGGTAGGCGGCAAACACTGGTGCTCCCTCAAGCGTCCGCGCCCGGAGAGTATCAATGCAGGTAGGGCTGAGCGTTCCTTTAAAAGACTGCTGCTCCCCTAATATAAGGCCGATTTTCGTTAAATAAAATTGAATTGTAGCATAGTTCATACTTATTCCATAAGTGTTTTCGAATCGAAAATAAACCAAATATTAAGGGAGATATTCGTCTGTGAATGCAGTTCTCTGGCGGCGGCAACGTGCTCTGTGTATGGTCATGACTTGAATGGTGTGGTCAATATTTTTGACCATGATATATATACATTGTTTGGATGATCTTTATTGCAATTAATTTCTAACTCCTACTACCCATCGGCTTACTTCTAGTGACCCGTAGAACCCTCCGAGTGACCCGTAAAACCCGCCGAGTTACCCATAGAACCCTTTTTGCCGCTAGAATCTGTCGCCAACCCGGCGAAAAAAGCTGTTGCATAACCGTTACGTCATACTACGGCTTCACTACGGCAAAACTGGCTATGTGAGAGGGGTCTTTACATTATTAAGCTGACTGACATTAATCAAACAATACATTCGTTCTTTTCCGGATCGCCTTCACCATACGTGAAGTGATCTTAAAGATATGTAATATCTTGGTTGGTGCCTTAAATGGGATGTTTTTGTGTTATATTCAATCATATACTTGCCAATTCCTGAAAGTGAATTTCATAAGAGAATGTTTTTCTATAGAGGAGCCAGAACCGGCAGAATAACCTGCTGAGTAATTTGAAAGAATGCCATACTTCAGATGGCTTTAAAATACTGCTGAAAATTTACATGTATCTTATTGATGAAATAGTATAAAAAAATTATTTATGAATCTTTAATCCCTGTAGGTGGCCCCACGATAGCGAAGGGATACCTTCTTAGTGAGGTCTCCTCACATTATGTACAAAATGTTTTCGAATATTAAATTTATAATATATGTTTTATGAATGTGAAATAAAATGAATGAATCTGAATGAATCTATTGTGAGTGTATTTATTGTAAATGGTTTTTAATTGTTATCAATAACTATTGATTTATTATTTTGTAGTTTTATACTGATGTAAAGGGCCCGGATGCAAAACAGCTTCACCTGCTCTGGCTACCCTTTTTAAAAGATATTTTCAAAAATCCAAAAATTAAAAATAAATAAAATCTGAGTATTTCAAACAAACAGAATCATAGTTAAAGCAGAATTTGATGTACATCAAGTCTTACATTCCAAAATTCCTGACTTACCATCAACCAGAATTACAGCCTGGGGGGCACAAATGTCTGTGTCAGTAAAAACCACTGACATTACGACATCACTTTGACATGATGATGACACCATGGTGACGTCATCGTGACGTCACTTCTTAAGGCTTTTTTGATGTCGCATCAGAGAAGTGAGCAAAGACGTTGAAACGTCTTGTCATCGGCAGAGAATTGGATACTTTGGTAGAATTAGCTGCAACAGACTTTTCTGACATCGGAGCAAGGCGCAGTAGCGGAAAGCCTTTGTTGAAAAGTGAGCGCTATACGGAAAAAAAATGGGCACAACAATCAAATTCAAGACGATGCCTAGCAAAGGAATAGAATAGAATAGCATAGAATAGAATAGAATAGAATAGAATAGAATGGAAGAGAATAGAAAATGAAGAAGATAATAGAATACAGAATATAGAACCAGAATATTTTATTGTCACAAGAACAGAACAGCATAGAATTAGAATGGACAAGAATAGAATAGTAAATGAAGAATAGAATAGAATGAAATAGAATAGTATTGCCATGGTAATAATCACACCCAAGAAAATGCAATATAATAGACAGAAACGTGGCAAAGGAACAGAATAGAATAGAATAGAAAAGAATAAAAGATGAAGAAGATAATAGAGTACAGAATATAGAACTAGAATATTTTATTGTCACAAGGACAGAACAGCATAGAATTAGAATATAGAATAATAGAATAGAAAGTTGAATAGTAAATGAAGAATAGAATAGAATGTAATAGAATAGTATCGCCATGGTAATAATCGCACCCAAGACAATGCAATATAATGGACAAAATGTTGCAAAGGAATAGAATAGAATAAGATAGAAAAGAATAACAGAGGAAGAAGATAATAGAATACAGAACATAGAACAGCATAAAATTAGAATAGAAAAGAATAGAACAGAAAATAGAATAGTAATAATAGGATTGCAACATGAAAAGGAATATAATAGACTAAAAATAAAAAAGCAGAGGAATAGAATAGAATAGAATAGCAAAATGTGAATAGAATATAATAGAATAGAATAGAATAGTATAACAAAGGCCGAAAGAATATCCCAGAATTACACCAGTTAGTAAAATGCATATGGGTTAATTTATTCCCTATTTTGAAATAGCTGGAGAATCTTCTTGTCATTTTTGATTGGCACATCTTTTGTGATAGTTTGTCCTGATTTAGCCACAGGTGCATGATATCTTTTGCTTGGACAGGTATCCTCTGCTTTTAACATGTTGGCAAGCAAAACTAGACAATGAATACTTCGGGGTCAATGCTCTTTAGAACAGCTAGGCAGGTGTTCGGGTAATAGGGTCGGATTATATATTACTCTCTTAAGGCTTAATTCAGCCAATGTACATGAACAAACAGAAAATCTAATTTTGGTTCATTAGACTGCACTATTTGTTAGGAATGTTCACCCATAGCTATCCAGAACTAGAAAAATTACTACTTGAAGCTATAACGAGCCAAGTCAAGCCATACCTAGCCGGAGATACCTATGGCTTAACTGAAATACCATATTAGCATAAACACTGTTGGTTATTACTAATTTAAAATCATATAACTTAAGCGAATACCCTGTAGTTAAAGTGGCCATTCAAGTGTATACCTTCCATTTCAGTGTTTTGCAAAAAGAACAGATAAAAATTCCCTCAAGGGCTGTTATTTAAATATTATGAATAATTCTATACAGATTATAATAAATCTCTCAGTTGATACTAAACTATCAAAACAAGACTGGAACTATTCGATTCTATTCGATTCTATTCGATTATTGTTTATTGTCAGTCACTAGCTCATCGCAATTACAATTATTGTCTTTATAAAGACCGCTGCCAAAGTAATACCTTACCTAACCTTTACCTTTACCTTACCTTACCTTACCTTCCTTTACCTTACCTTACCGTTCCTTTCCCTTACCTTACCGTTCCTTTCCCTTACCTTTCCTTTACCTTACCTCACCTTACCTGACCTTTACCTGACCTTTACCGACCTTTACCTGACCTTTACCGACCTTTACCTGACCTTTACCTTATCTTACCTTAAAGTAAGACGCACTGAGATATTTTCACATATCAAGTTCGAATACTTTTGAAGCCGACTGCATGTGGTTTGCAGCTAAGTACTAATATAGTGGGGTGAGGCTATACCACTCTAGACCCATACATAGCAAACTGTCAATAATTGTGGAGCCTGAGGCTCCCAGATATTCCCTTTCTCGACTTGATAGGGGCATCAGCCAATCAATGACAGTTCAGTAGGTCACATGACATGTCAGGGGTCACCCTAGGAATTCTGGGATAGGCTGCAAAATTGTAACGAGGCATCGATTTTCGCCAGTCATGAAATGTTCTCTCCTAAGATCTGCATTTTTACGAGGTGTGTATATTCCCATATTCCCATCAACAATTGAATATTTTTTCTTACCCAAGGCTGAGATATATGGCAATGGAGTCAGTCTCAGGAGTTCATCATTTCATGGGTTGCTGAGGTTTGAGCCAGTTTTGGAAGAAGATATTCTTTTACTTTGTCACAATTCGTTAGTACAAAGTAGTTAATTTTGATATATTTATATTAGTGGAACCTACTTCCAGACCATCTCATTAAACCTACCCAACACTAAAGACTACATTTCAGAGAAAGGTATATTTTTAGTTGCTATTTACATCACCATTAAGACGAGAAACTTTGCACAGAGGGTGGGTTTTAGATATGAGGCTCTATAAAAGAAAAAGAAAGAAAGGAGGAAACTTCAAGGTGGAAAGGAGGAAAGAAAGATATAGAGAAAAAACAAAGAAAGAAAAATAAATTTATAAAAGAAAGAAATATTTAGTAAAAGAGACAAAGAAAGACAAAAAGCAAATTTTAGAGATATCGTACTGTCTACAAACAGACAAACAAACAAATACAAACAAGCCTTGTCTTTATAATAAAAATGTATATTGTTATTTCCAAAAGCAAGGGCGGGGGTCTAGCCCAGAGGTAGCGCTCTGGGCTTCCAACCGCTGGGTCCCGGGTTTGATTCCTGGTCGAGCCTAAGTTGGATGGCTGTTTCATCCTTCGTCTCGTTGCCATGGTCTCTGCCTGTCCTAATTAGCCCAACTGGTGCAGAAATACAGGACATAAAGCCCTAATCACCCACCACCCATTTCCAAAAGCAAAGCAATCTAAAAGTGAAGGTTTGATAAGTTTCCTATGTATATGTCATAAGGAAAATATCATGATACATTTTTCATGAAACCTAATACAGTGTACCATCCAATACATATTATCATAAATCGCTCAATTAAATAACTTAACCAAAAAAAATAAGCTTAAAATTCAAAGGAGAACACTAAAAAGTATAACCTAGAAATTTTGAAGGCAGAACAGTTTTTCCCTTTTTCAATTCTTTTGTTGCAAAGACAAATTGCATTCATTTCTAACATGACCATTCAGTTGCTATGGTAACTGAGCGGGGTGCAACGTGTCGCCCTAATAATGTTTAATCATGTCTAACAGGGTAGTGAGACAATCAAGCATGATGTTATGCCCAGATCAATCATTGCTCGGACATAAAAAGAAAGAAAAAAGGCAGGGGGGGGGGGGGGTGAAGATGAACTAGGGGTGCTGGGGTAATTATTCATGCCCCAATTACATGTTACTCCACCCCATTTTTCCATTTTTATGATTTGTGAGTTTTATGAGAGAATCTTCTTGCTCAGGTCTTGTCATGCCAACTTTGAACAGTAACTACTTTGTTTACAACATTTTTTATTTTTCCCTTAATTAGCCATGTGCTTTATTGTCAAGACAATGGTTTTATGTCTCCCAACTTTGTTCTAATCAAAGCCAAGATGACAAAGTTAATTAAGGGAAGGAGATACAAGTCTGAAGTACCATGTTTTTTAAATATTTTTCTTTTTTTACACCTAAATGGCACTACAGAATTTAGACGAGCTTAACATACTGACTGATAAAGTAAGGAGTCTTTAATTAATAAGCTACCTCACTATTAAGGCCACCTCACAGTTAAGGCCACTCATCTATTTATAGACCATATAGTTTCCTTGCCATTACATTTTACCTCACTATTAAGATCATTTCACTATTAAGACCATCATGTTATGAACATGGGTGTTCTTAATGGCGAGGTTACACATTGATCCTTATTTAAAAGAAAAAACCCAAAATTCTCACCAATATAACCAGAAAGCTAACTCAAAATTGAGAACTAACTCAAAATTGAGAACTAACTCAAAATTGAGACTGATAGAATGATTAAACTGCATTTGGCATTTTGTTTCACTATTTCATGATAATGATCAATTCACTATTGGCATTCACGCTGTCACGAGTGGGGATGGCGAGTGAGCGCGGATGATTTTTCTACTCCCGCTTATCCTTTTCAATTCGTAATTCATTCGCCGAGCAATGTACGGATACTCGTGGTAATCCCTAGAAAGCTGGTAGTCCTTCCAGATCACTCGAGAATATCCGTGGAAAGGGAAAAGCTTTCAAAACATGTTTAAAAATTTGGCGGACGTCCGATGAATAAAATTGTTTACTTTTTTACGGGAGTCACTCGGCGAACAGTTGGCGATTTATCTACGGACGTCCGTGGCCATTCGCGGCCACTCATTGTTACTCACGGGTACACAGGGGAGGCTGTCCATTCACGAATACTCGCCATCCACTCATCTTCACTCTTGTAAAGCTCATGGAATGCTCTGAAAATGCTCAGCAGACCACCGTGGCCTGCCCGTCGTTCTTCCGTCGACCGTCTGTGCTGGCACAGTGTCCATCCCTGGCAACCCGTGCCCATCCGTAGCCTTCTCCTCCTTCACTTGTGGCCACTCGCTGAGCGGTCAGCAGACGTCCCGTGAATGCTCGATGAAATAATTTATACGTGATCAACAGCCTCCTTATTTTGACCACGAGTGAGCACATATAATCCATCTTTGAAGTTCGTGGTCACTCGTCTTTCTTACTCGTGATAGTGTGAACGAGGCTAAAGGCTAGTAAACATTGCACTTAGGGTTTCTTAATAATGAGTTTCTATTGTATATTTGTTGTCATATAATAATGTCACACTTCCTTTGTTATATAACATCATTAACAGGAATCTTCAGATAATTGACAATTAATGAAACACATCGCTCATAGTGATGAAATATGAACGTCATTAGGGTCAAATATACAGTTTACCCTAAGCTCAGGACCACCTCACTGCTGCAGAATTACTACTTCTCAATAAGTTATACCACCTCACTATTAAGACCACTTCACTATTAAGATCATCTCATTAAAACTACCTCAACATTAACACCATAATTATTACTGTCAATATTACCTCACTATTAAGAGCACAACAATCAGCAAAATCTGTGGCCTCAATTGTGAGGTTTTCCAGTATCATTCTTGTGACATCTTGCAGCCCATGTTATTATGACTTAAAATGATACAAACATAACTTTTCTTATGCTTTTCATTACAAAACATGTAGACATATATTGCAAAAGTAACTAGATTGATAGATAGATAGACAGACAGATAGATAGGTAGATAGATAGGTAGGTATGTAGGTAGATAGATAGAGATAGATAGATAGATTGATAGGTACGTAAATAGGTAGGAAGGTAGGAAGGTAGGAAGGTAGGTAGGTAGGTAGGTAGATATATACTGTAGATAGCTATATAGATAGATAGATGAAGAGTTAGATGGACACATTGGACAGATACATAGATACACAGATAGATACATAGATAGATACATAGGTAGATACATAGGTAGAATCTGGTAGATTCTTAGGTAGATATGGAAAGTGCAGCCCTCATACATACAAACTGAATGAGTTACTTCCGGCTGATCTAAACTTGTGTAGTTACTTTGATCCACTTTAACTGGTTAAGGAAGTTGATCATTGGGATCTAATTAAGAAAGCCTATAAACTGGAGCAAGTAAAGGCAGTTAAGTTAGATTGAAAGATTAGGTGAGATCAAGACAAGTGGAGGACTGCTAAGTCCTGTTTGTGGGTTATTGGCTGGTAGAATGAGTTTGTCTTTAATAACATTAACTCTACCAGCCATGCATTAGCCTTAAAACACTCTTAAGTGCATTGTTGAAATTGGAACAGTGTGGGATTGTTCTAGCTGACAAAATTGTATAAGAAAGAAATGTTTTAAAATAATAAGTCAAACCACCTACTGATAAAAACACCTGCCTGTAATAATGGAATAACTTCAGCAGAATAATATTATGTTATGGTCACCAACATATAATTACACAATGGTAAATATAGCTGAATGTTAAGTCAATAATTATTAAAGAGGTAAAATTGATAATATGTATTCTTTTTCTTTTCTAAAAAAAAAAAAGAAGAGAAATATGATTTACATGAATGCTAGAAATTATTTTATAGACAAAGCTATTTACTAATGACCAATTATGCCTGATAGTATTGCTTTAATCACTTTGACAAAGTATCAGCAAATTTCCAGAAGGACATGACATCTTTATATTGCTTTAACGATACTGCATAATTGTTCTTGGTTTCTGTACTTAAATGTATTTGGTTTCATCTTTATTCCTGTTTGCACCAGGGTTGCATTATTGTCCTTAACAAATTGTCCACTGACAAGAAAGTTCTTTGTTAAATTGGTTAATTAACCTCATTGATGCACACAATGTGCCACTCTTAAGCTCAATGCTTGAGTGATTCAGTGAAGAGCTATTGCAGATCAACAGAAGACCAATGAAGATCAAGTGAAGAGTGAAAGAAGATCAAGGCAAGAGGCCTTTTGAACAGGTCCAGCAAGCCACATCTTGATTCCTTCAAAATTCAAACTGCTGATCACAAATGCATGGGCACCATTTGACAAACACAATTCAAGTATGCATTTTGGAGACAGCAGTAGCATCAGTAGCAGCAGCAGCAGTAGCAGCAGCAGCAGCAATCTTGAACATCAGCAGCAATGCGCTTTTCTTTTCTTGGCAGCAAGATAAAAGGGTAATTAAGTGAATTTGATTTCACCCCAGGGTATTATTGAAATACCAGAGGGTATTAATGAATTGAGTTTGAGATCTTGGCCGTCTCAAGTGCATCCAATGCTTTCCTCCAATGGATTCGACCAAAGGATTCAACCAAAGGATTCGGCTGAAGGATTCAAAATTCATTGAAGTTTTATGACCTGGTACGAATCAATTGATATTAAGCATGCCCCTCTTAAATTATCTTGTGCTGTTCAAGCACTGCATGACATTGCACTTTGAAAGGATCTAGAGTTCATTTGCTGAGCTTGCAGTATCTCTGCAATTCCGGTATTTGCAAAGTGCAATTGATCCAAATAGAGCTACAGCATATATTAGACTATATGATGCTCCTATGTATATTTCAGGGCGGGGGCCTAGCTCAGAGGTAGCGCTCTGGGCTTCCAACCGCTGGGTCCCGGGTTCGATTCCCGGTCGAGCCTAAGTTGGATGGCAGTTTCATCCTTCGTCTCATTGCCATGGTCTCTGCCTGTCCTAATTAGCCCAATTGGTGCAGAAGTACAGGACGTAAAGCCCTAATCACCCACCCACCCTATGTATATTTCTATCCAGAAAGTTTACTATATATATATATCTTTTATTCGACAGCTTCATGTCATTCATGACATATGTGTCATAATGTAAACAGAAAATACAAAGTATATGACATACAATAACAAGTAAAGAATAACAGAAAAGTAGTAAATAAAACTAGATTCCAGCTACGATAAAGATTTGTTACAATACAATAGCAACATAATAATGTACAGTTTTCAATGTGAAGTTCAATCTTGTTATATCTATATATATAAATCATACAGCATCCATAGCAAATGATCTAACACATAGGTAATTAAAAGGAACGTATATTCATTTATGCAAAAATATACAAGATCAAAGATATGGTATACAAATGTTCATAATGCAGAGACTCAGAATGGTCAACATGTTTAATGTCAGACGATGGATGATGACTCAAACGTTTATTAGGCATCAACATTTATCAGAAATTTTCCAAGGGATTTCATGATGGTCTTAAATCTATCTTCACTGTTTAGTTGCTCAAAATTATCTATGTAATCATTAGCTACTTTAAGGAGTTCCTCACGACTAAGTTTACTATGCGGACATACTATGAGACAATGTTTTTCATCTTCAATTTCATGCATACTGCATTTTAGACATAGCCTCTCAGCTGCTGGCAATATAGGATTTTCATGTCTACCTGTTTCAATACGCGAATTATTTGAGCTTACTCTAAATCTGGCGATTTTATTATACATTTTTCTTCTTAGGTTTAATAAGAGATAAGGTTCTAGTCTATAATCAGTCTTGAAGAGTTCATAGGTTCTAAGTTTTGGCTGTAACGTACTGCTAAGTAGATCGTGAAATACGTCCACAAACTTCCAAATTTATTATATCTATAATTTATTCTACACTTAACTGCTGTCAGCCATTCGGAATGCTTCCTTGTCATCCAGCATGGTGTATGTTGTGCAGCAGAGTATATTGGACAGCTGTTAAGTATGTTGGATGGCTGCAGAGTATGTTGTACAATGTATGCTGGTGCCCTTTTTTGCATTGATTTGTAAATAGCAAAATGGGGAGGTTCAACAATGGTGGTATTGCCTACATCTACAAAAAGCAAGAATAATTTTGTTTGTATCAACTTTCGAGAAATTGATATTAATAAACACCGTAACGGAGGGTATTATCGACAGGGCGGGTATTTTCAACACTTACATTAAAATGTTAACAAAAAAAATAAAATTGTTAATATTTTAATGTGAGTGTCGAAAATACCCGCCCTGTCGATAATACCCTCCGCTACGGTATAACCTAAGTAAGAAAACCATCGCTGGCATTGTACATCTAGTCTTTCTAGTCAAGAAAATTGAGAAAATATTACTTATTATAGTAAGTATTACTAAGAAAATTATCTCTAGCACTGTAAATCTACTCCTATGGGCACCATGTCTGCATCTAGAAAATACATGAAAATACATGAAATATTGCTTTGAAAATAATAAAATCATGTTAGGTAATTATAACTTTCAATACATTGAGAAATTATAACTCAAGTAAAAACATTATTATGAATTTTTCTCATGTTAAGTAATTATAACTTGCAAGAAAATTGAGAAAATATAACTTAAAGGCTGTATCCCATGAAATGAGTTAGCTGGCCATTCTCATATTTTGTCTTCTATAGCTATATTACCTACCACATATCATCATTCTGCCTCAATAAGATGAATAAACCCACATAATTTGACAATCCTTTTGACCAGAGTGACTGGCCATTGACAGTTATTCTGCTATGCTGCTAGTTCACCCCAAGCTATTTATAGCACTAACCTCAAATTGCAGAAGCAAAGTTTTCCTTGGTGTTTTAATATCTGTCAACCTTTATTCTTTTCTTTATGCGTCTGTAAACACTTTCTTTGCGACTTCTCTATGTTGATGAGACATCACGAACACTTGTTTATAACACATTCCTAGTAGAAAACAACCTGTCCAGCTTGACCCAGATAGCAGCTGACTCAGCAACAGCAGCAAATTTGAATCCAGCAGTATACCCATGGGTCCATAACTCAACTGCACTAAAAACCTCAAATTACTCCATAAAGGTTGGTTTTCTTGCATTCTTAGTTTGATGAATGGATAAGTTACTCTTTCTACTCTTCATTGCTGTATATATCACAAAATAAGCAAAATTTAGGAATACAGCTCCTTTAGTCATACCAAGAAAATCTTCTCTGACATCGTACTACTAGTCCTCTAGGCACCATGTCTACCATTCGGTGCGTGTTGAAATTAACGCGCTACCCCAGCACCCAATAATTGTCCGTGTCACCCTGCCATTAGCCTTGTAGGGGGTATTTGTCCGCTATTTCTCTGTCAGAGGACATCAAGCAAGCTGGCTGTCAAGTGTCTCAAAGGACAACTACCAGGTCGTTGCTTGTCAGTCTTTAATGAGCTGCTCCACAGTTGCATGGCACAGCTCCTAGTTTGGCCCTCAAGCTCCTAACCACGATCTATTGAATTGGGGTGATGTTATGATGTACACATCAGGCACAGGGCTAAGTACACTCAGGTCATGATGATGATCAGATGAAATACGGTGCTTTGGTTACAGAAGTGCACATGCTAGCAGAAAAACTAACAAATTGTGTGCAAAAAGATTGTAAGATGAACACGAACTTTGGTGTGTGTTACGAGATTTAATGTAGATTAGAAATGGACCCTTTCCAAAATGTCTAATTGGAAAAATTCAAATAGATAGATATCTTTTATCAGTTTAATTAACGCTTTCTGACACTGTCGACCTATTTGAAGTAAAAAAAATGTAGTAAAATCTGGGGTTTTTGTTTTAAATGTTATTATAAAAGCCTAGTACCAGCCAGAGGCAGACATAATGATGAGATGATAAGGTATGGGGATCAACTTTACTCAGACCACACCATGTTACACATTTACCCAATGGTTGGGATATTTTACTTGCCACAGCATAGACACAGCATAGACACCACTAAATAACGTCTCATGCGATTGACGTCCTGTTGAGATGTAGCTCATGAAGAGTTCCCTGGATGAATCGAACCCGGGACCTTCAGCAGAGTTGGCCAATGTGTTAACTGGGCAATGCCTTAACCATTAGGCCACTCAGCTACTAATTGTAAAAGGTCAGACCATGGTACTCAAACACCAAATTTTCTAATCTTAAAAAGCCCCTCTTTTTCCCAAATAAACTTCAAGTTTCTCGTCTTATCGTCTTGTCATAATTATGGCCATTTGTCGCGGAGAAGCGGCAACATTATATCGGGAAATATAGCTAACTTTAAGTTAACTGTTTAGTATAAGTGTTTTTAGCTAGAAAGTTGAGATGTGACTTGTAGCCAATATTTCTGTCCATTTTGTGCTGATCCATGCTATACTGTATTAGCTACATGGAAAAACATCACCTAAAGAACAGGTAGAAACTTATTTTTGGAATCCTACCCGAGTAAGGTTTTACTGTAATCGATTTAGAAAAAAAATGTCAGGGAAAATAACATCCACAAATGCAGTGGGAGGGATCATGTTATTTGTGAATTTGCTGGATTGTCAGATAACATTTGTACAATAACGAATAAAATCAATCAGTAAGAATCGATAAAAAAACACTGCACGAAGTGGAAAAAAAATCTGAATTACATGTCACTTGTACTGAACTGATGTCAACTCTAGCTATCTGTTTAGTTCATCTATTTGTGTGTTACAGTCTAATTCAGAAAATGGTGGCATCATATGAAAACATAGTAGTTTTTTTTTTTGCAAATTTAATAATTTAACACTGTGCAATGAATTGTAAGTAGATGTTATGTTATCTATACTGTCTGTCAAATTTGCACATTCAAATAATGGTATGAATCAATACTGCCTTCTTGTCTCAGGATATTTTTCACCATTATATACCCACTTTAGCGCAACAATTTAGTTTTAATTTACAATAAATAATATAAATATTAGTTTTTCATGCCATCAAAAACTCAATATGTAAACAAGCCCAGTGATAACGTCACAATACTAAACAATGGTGATGATGTCATATCCATTGTGTTTCCAATGTTTTGGTCTAGATTTTCTCTCAATGTATAATTCATTTTTAAGTAATTAATGTCTTACAACATCATTAATTCACACAAATTTAGTGTGCCTTGATTAATAAAGGTTAATTTTAACTGATAGCATATTAGAAAATTGCAAATTTGACAGACAGTGCAACTTTCAGGTTTGTCATTGAGATCATCTTTGTGGCAATATTTTTGTTGTTTTGATGGTGAGGTGATCTTAATTGTGAGGTACTGTGGAGCTCCACTTAGTTCAGGACTAACTCACTTTTATCATCTAGTATATAAATAAGCAATAAATATATTTAATTGCAACCAAGTGGTTGAAAGTAGTGTACAATGTACAGCTAAAATAAAGATATACAAATATAAATAAATAAACTGGGATAATATAAAATCTATAAATGAAGCATGAATAGATTAAAATTACACATAAAATGAATAGATTACAATTAAACATATATATGCAACCTGTTTCTAGGTCTAGTTTTATTGTGATACTTTACTATTAAGACCACCTCAAAATAAGACCAGTAAAATCTATACCCTGAGTTGGTCTTTATGCTGAGGCTCCTTGTACTGGGTGTCTTTGCTGAGGCAAGTAAAAGACCCCACCAATGGGGTAAATGTGTAACATGGGTGGACTTCTCCTCTCTCTCTCACCTCATCAATCAACCCTCGATAGTGGTAAGAACTTGCCTTAGAGGGCTGCACTTTCCATATCTATCCATCTATCCATCTATCCATCTATCCATCTATCCATCTATCCATCTGTCAATCTATCCATCTATCCATCTATCCATCTATCCATCTATCTATCTATCTATCTGTTACCACAAGATTTAGTAGACTCCAGCATTTAGGGGTCTTATAGTGAGGGTGGTCTTATGGTGAGGTGGTCTTATGGTGAGGTGGTCTTATAGTGAGGTGGTCTTGATAGTGAGGTGGTTCTAAAAAAGAGTACCAATGTATCTAAGTCTAGTATGATTAGGTTAGACTATGGGATCATTGACTGATGTTCTGTCTCAGAGCTATTCATGTTCCAGTGTGCTATTGTCTGGTGAGCAGCTGTACTCTTTAAAATTTCATGAGACTTTTTTTTTTTTCATTTTTACAGCTTCTGACAGGCTGTTATTAAATGCACTCCATGGGTGGTATGGCCATAGGCTAGAGTGTGAAGGCATATGATTACTGCCCATCTAAAGTGATCCCAACAACTGTATTCCAGCTCTCTAGGAGTCAGACAAGGCCCTAGCTTGTAGCCGGTCATTATTGCATCGAAGAGCAACTCTGGACCAACTGGACGTCAGAGCTACAACAGGGTGCAAATAAAGTTGGGTTATGCATTTGAGAGACACACTAGTGTATGTGCATAGTGCATATTGGTGTAGACTGTAGACTACTCACAAAGTAAGGGGAATCTGACTTTTGAGCAAAAATTCTGAAAAATAAAAAGTTTGACTATATTGCATATATTGACAACAGTGTATTTTAGTATGCAAACGTTATGGTGCAAAATTTAACAGAAATGGTGGGTACCTCACCTTTTAAAACTGTTTTTTTTTTTTTTTTTTTTTTTTTTTTTTTTTTTTTTTTTTTTTAGTAATAATGTACTATTTCAGTGAAACATTAATATTTCAGTAAAATTCATAATTTCAGTATTATTTCGAAAATTCATTATTTCAGCCATTTAATGGACTGCAGTACCACAACGGTCAGTATAATGGAATTGTGAGCAGCTTAGAAAAGTATTTAATGCTGTACCTACTGACATTGTGCTTTCTGGAAAATGGCACTGTTGCCTGATATTACTAAAATGCACAACTTAAAATATATCTTGTACATTTTGTTTTGTTTTATTCAGAAAGAAAGTCATCTTAAATCGTTTAAGACTTTATATGATAAAAGTGTTGCTATTCTTGCCAATTAAGGCGTTAAGGCGATGACCAGCTCCCTTTAGACATTTAAGGTTTGCATTACAAAACCTTGGCAATTTTAAAGTCTTTATTTAGTCCTATTAATGAAGTTTTAAGCTGAGGTCCACACTATTTCAGAAATATCAATTTTACTAGTATCTCTTGATAATTGACCCTATTATCATAGTTCACACGCTTGGAGTTGTTCAACAATTGTTGCGGCATTACAGGTGAGCTATTCCTATAATCTTGCTAAGTCTCTTGCTATAATACAATTACATATGTCACACAGGCAGAGTTTGTACTTAATTAAAAGTACTATCCAATAAGGGAATGTCATTCCTATTCTTACACTCCATTAGGTGCCTACAGGACTGTTGTTAAGTAAATAACAAGCATCAACCTCTGATAAACTCAGTATAGATAAACACAGTGTACTTACAATTCATTGCACAGGAACTGCTTGGCCGAGTGGTTATTGAATAAGCCAGCTCCCCTGAAGGTCCTGGGTACGAATCTAGGTCCGGCACTCTTCATGAGCTACATCTCAGCTGGATGTCATTATCATGAGATGTTATAAATTGGTGGTGCCCCTTACTCGGTGTCTATGCTGAGGCAATTAAGAGACTCCACCCATGGGGGTAAATGTGTGAAAAAGTGTGGACTCCAAGCCTCATTATCTCATCATTTTGTCTTCCCTGTCATATCAGCTGACTAAGATTAAACCAGTAGCATTGACACACAATACAATACAATACAATACAATACGTTCATTGTTGATCAAGTGTAATCCTTTTTTAGTCTTGTAAACTATTTCAACTTATCTATTATTATTTCAGTGTGCCCTATGCTCGCTAATTTTAACTATAACTCTGAGCTTTATCCATTGTCTATAACTTCAATTAAAACGTTATAATTCCAATAACCTAGCCGTTTACCTAAATTCCTCTTATAATAATTCTTCGTATAATTTGACGGACATTTACTTATCAGAGACTTTCAAAGACTCCCTGATGCGAATTAATGTTTTCTCATGAGCAGAATTTTTTGCTCTTTGATGGCCTAATGATGCTGATAAGGATCTCGCCACATCACAATGTGACATTTCTGATCTTCATTTTCGAGGAAAGAAGTCTGTTTCATCTGGCTGCTGATTTGGTATAATAGCAGCTGTGTCGTGTGGAACTCACGGAGCAACAGGGTTTACTAAAACATGTGCTACTTTGTTTTTTTGTAGATTCCCAAGTATCGTAATTTAATGAAAACAGTCAGTCCCACATTCAGTCATCTATCAGTCAGTCAGTCAGTCAGTCAGTCAGTCCCACATTCAGTCATCTATCAGTCAGTCAGTCAGTCAGTCAGTCAGTCAGTCAGTCCCACATTCAGTCATCTATCAGTCAGTCAGTCAGTCAGTCAGTCAGTCAGTCAGTCAGTCAGTCAGTCAGTCAGTCAGTCAGTCAGTCAGTCAGTCAGTCAGTCAGTCAGTCAGTCCCACATTCAGTCATCTATCAGTCAGTCAGTCAGTCAGTCAGTCAGTCAGTCCCACATTCAGTCATCTATCAGTCAGTCAGTCAGTCAGTCCCACATTCAGTCATCAGTCAGTCAGTCAGTCAGTCAGTCAGTCAGTCAGTCCCACATTCAGTCATCTATCAGTCAGTCATCTATCAGTCAGTCAGTAAGTCTGTAAGTCAGTTATTTTGAAGTCAGTTAGTCAGTCAGTCAGTTTGTCACCGAATTCAGATGTTTATAGTGTTTGCTGAATATGTAGATGAAGTTTTATGATTTTTTGTTACATTTAATTCATTCATTCATTCTTTCATTCATTTATTCATTCAGTTAGGCAGTCAACAGTCTTTTATGCGAAACAAATTCATATTGTTATAAATATATTATTTAGAATTTAAATTTAAGTGATGAAGTTCAGGAGTCCTAAATTTGTTACAGCTTCATTCATTCATTCATTCAGTAAACTGCAAGTCCCATCTACGCAGTTCTTGATATTATTTTGAAATTTGACATTGCATTTTTGTGAGTGAAGTTTTATTTCTGTTTGTTTGCAATTATCGATCTTAACAATATCTTCATAGCTCTTGAAAGTTGAGTTTGTTTGCTAATTAGTCTCATTGAAGCTTCAGTTTGTTAGTTTACTGCCAAAGCCTCCATTTGTGACAGGCTTAATAGTCTTCCAATGTCTGTTGCAGTCTCTCAAGAAGGCTATTAAGAGTGTTTTCATCATATCCACCAGTTCTAATTGACTTAATTATGTTTTCCTTTTCTGTTTTATAATGGATAAGGCCATACTTTTGACTGGTGCTCCTGCGTTGATTAATATGGAACATACTGGTTGGCTGGGAATGCAAACTAGAATACCTCTCGGAAGATGACAGTTTAAGACCAGAACATAAGGTTTTAAGGTCATATTTATACATATCATATGCTTGCCTCAGTGTATTAAAATCTTAGAGCCACGTGTTTTGACGAAATGATTAATGGAAGATTATTAGTCATTAAAACGAAAATAAAGGTTGGTGTCTCCGCTTTCTCAAGCCAATTAAAAAGTTTTAACTTTTTGTCTCAGCTTCCTCAATCTAAAATTGTTAAATTCAGTGATTTTCTTGTATATCTTCTAGTGTTTTTGTACTGTTTCGTCGCTTAGTCAGTTTATGTAATTAGATTA
Organism: Alitta virens; assembly: GCA_932294295.1. Classification (NCBI taxonomy): domain Eukaryota; kingdom Metazoa; phylum Annelida; class Polychaeta; order Phyllodocida; family Nereididae; genus Alitta; species Alitta virens. The sequence goes on along the minus strand of OW028578.1, from coordinate 9,281,626 downwards.
ATTCCAGAGGCAATTCGAAGAATACTATTATGCAACATTTGTTTGCATTTGAAGTTGCCTGGTAGTTAAGTTCTTCACAATGTCCTTGGCAAATGATTCTCTTTCACGGCTATAAGAGGTAAGGTATTCTTATTAGAGAAGTATCATAAAATGCACAGATTCAAAATGTTATGAAATATGAAGGGGTGGGGGCCTAGCCTGGTGGCAGTACCCTGGACGTCCAACCACTGGGTCCCGGGTTCCATTCCTGGTCGAGCCTTAGTTGGATGGCTGTTTATCTATCCATCTATCTATCAATCTATTTATCTATCTATCTACCTATCCATCCATCTATCCATCCACTATCTATCTATTTATATATTATATCTATCTATCTATCTATCTATTTATCTGACTATCCATCTATCTGTCTATCTATCTATCTATCTATCTATAACCGGGTGGGGGCCTAGCTCAGAGGTAGCGCTCTGGGCTTCCAACCACTGGGTCCCAGGTTCGATTCCCGTTCGATCCTAGGTTGGATGGCTGTTTCATCCTTCGTCTCATTGCCATGGTCCCTACCTGTCCTAATTAGCCCATCAGGTGCAGAAATACAGGTCATAAAAGCCCCTAATAATACAACCACCCACCCACCCTCATGGCTATGTGCTTGAATACAGCATGCATGTGGCTTAGTCAGCTTATATGGCCAGCTGCAGGCAGACGTAATGATGAGATGAAAAGTTTGCTCCAGCTGCTCGTGAGAGACATTGCCTGAAGAGGTTCTGTAGCAAGAGAAGTAGGTGGGGAGGGTATCCCATGAGCATGGAATAATGGTGGGACCACTTTGATATTTCATATTATTTATATATTATATTATTTTGGTGATAAATGCTAATTATTAAATGGCTTTTTAAACATTTGCATGCATTAGTAAACCACAAGCAATACATGTAGATACAAAATAATGGACAGTGTTTTAATATGTAAGTAGATAATAGATAAATAGATAATAAATAATCAGGTAAACTTAATACAGTTCACTTCTATTTCCAGATATTTTCCCGTGCACAAATAAATACCATTATTTTCATTCCAATTCCAATTCTAACCATTTTCCTTAAATTCTCTAAATTCTATCAATTTGACGTTGACCAGATCTACTGAAGGTCCCGAGTTCTTTCCGCAGCGTGGGCACTCTTCATAAGCTGCATCCCAGCTGGATGTCGTTCGATTGAGATGTTAAATTGGCGGTCCCTTGTACTGAGTTTCTCTGCCAAGGCAAATCAAATATCCCATCCATGGGGTGAATGTGTAACAAGGGTGGACTCCCCCTCTCTCTCACCTCATCAATCAACCCTCGATAGCGGCAAGAACTTGCCTTAGAAGGCTGAACTTTCCATATCTATCTCTATCTGTCTATCTATCTGTCTACCTACATGGCCAAATGTGCCACGTGCGTTTTCCATGAGAAGGATAAATGCATGGAAAACGCATGGTTTTCGCCAAATTAATATTAGGCGAAAGCCATGCGTTTTCCATGCGTTTATCCGAGCACATGGAAAACGCACGAAGCACATTTGGCTATGTATAATAGTTGAAAAAAATTAATTTTTCTTGGATTTCTTTAAAAAAAAACTGATAATGAATTTGATATTAGACTTGCACTCCGAAGCATTCGCACTGAATTCACAAGATGCTATCTGGCATCGATTTCTCCCTATTGATAAACCATGCCCATTTGTAGGAGCGATAATCTGATCTTCATTAAATTATCATTACAGATGCCCAAGGTTGATTGTCCCACCTGAAATTCCAGAACAAAACCGATGGGAACGCTCAATTTACTTGTAATTGTGATTCTGTCATGAAACACTTTGCCAACTTTTACTAAACATTCGACCTTGTAGGCATGGTTTTGGCTCCAGGCTAAGGTCATCAATGGATTATTTGAGAAGAAACTCTTATGGATTGCATAATTCTGACTAAGATTTGGCTCAACTACAAGCTCACATGTTACTTCGCAAAGTTAATTTGTAAAAGTATTGTCTGAGCAGGAGAGTTAATCATGTAATTAAGCTAAAGATCAATTTTAGCATTCGAGATGAATTTACTCGCAATTTATGGATTTTTTCTGTTGTTACTTGACTTTGTTAGGTGGATTAAAGTAAAAAATGCATATTTTGTGCCATATTTAAATAAGTCACTGGACATGGAAAAATATGTCGGGAAATGTCAACTAAATAATTATCAGCACAGATTCTGTTGCTGCATGCAATATTAACATTGTGAACTTATTTTCGTGGTTCGGTTCTCACTTTATGTTCATCATCATTTTTGCCAATATGATATTATTGAGAAGGGCTTTTTTGTTTTCAAGATTGAAGCAAAATCAGTTAATTAATACGATCTAACTTAGAGAACGGTCGACTTAAATAAATGTACATGGTGATGAAGGAGTTTTTATTTTTGTTGCACCTCTAATGACCTTTATATTCTCTTATTTCTGAGCAACAGTTGTTCATTTTTAGTTGTGCATCATTAAAAAAAACTACAAAATATAAATAAATCAATAAAGTGTGTACAGTGTCTGTATCAGAAATAATTTTGGCTCACTGGAGCTTGAAATAAGAAATCAATTGTTAATAAAAACTTGATTTACTTTCGACACTGTATTTCTATACGTTGCTGCCTTATTCGTCTCTTTCTCTCCTTGAACATTCTAGCCCAACAAACTAATTCTGCTGAAAAGAGACACGAGGGTCAGATTGCCACCTTGAAAGCAAAGAGTGGCTCGAGGGGTGTGACGACCACTCGTCTGACAGTTTGAGGATTGTTAACATGGCAGACGCAGTCGGTTAGAGATCCACTCGCTCCGTCTGCCGTCTCTTTGCCAGATGTTTAGTCCATCACGGTGACCAATAGAGTTGTCCGCTTGCTTTGACCAGCCCTAAACTGTCGATGCGATGTTCCTGTCTCCCACTGGGTCTTTACTTTATTTAGTCGGAGTTGTCGCGAAGTGCAGGGATTTATCCTCATTACTTGAACCCCGCGTTCAACTGCGGAAAGAAATGTTTGACTGCCGAAAAGGCGCAAACAGAGACGAAGGCTGTTTTAAGTGCAATGAATGTTTTCTTACTTTGTTGCGTTAGTGATTATCATTGTATTAATTCTATCAAGAATTAATTAATAGATTACATTTATGCACTATTATGTAACTCACCATTGTGTTTATCATAATAAACCAAGATATACTGCAACAACTATATTGCAGTTGATTGCAGTGTATTGCAATTACACTTGTACATTTGACACTTATATCAAGAAATGTTTCCAAGTAAAGTTTTTATTCCTTTACTTTTAACAAAGCATTGTAGATGGTGTTCTAAAAAGATGTTTCAAGTGCATGGTAAAAGTAAAAAAAACCTATGCACATTATGAATTGCATTCAAGTCATTACGAACATGCGCTCAATTATTAATTTGTAATTTTTTTATTCAAATATATTTAGAAAAAGGATTACAGCATTCAGCCAAAGCTGTTTTTCTAATTGGTCCTGTTACAAAAAAAAATTAAATCACAATAAATAAGTAATAAAGATGAATAAAATATTCTCAAGAAAAATTAATATAATTTCTTAAGACATCCAATGCAACTTTGGGAGGCACGAAATGAGAATGAAATTGGAGATAAAAAAAAAACTTGACAGGGTAACTTGTTCTCATGGTAACGCGACCTAGCTTTGACAGGTCCTTTTTTTTCATGTAATTTTTATACATCTTTTTTGCTACCCCTGTCTTTCCCATCCGATATTGCTGCATTTTGTTACCCCTGGGCCTTTGTACTAATGTGAACCACAGGTTTGCAACAGCAAAGGCAATTCTCTAAAAGCCCCTATTAAGGTATGACGCATCCTTTTGATGCTTGCGTCTCAGCGTCTTCAATCGTTAGGACGCAACGTAGGACGCTCCTAAAGACTCTGCGACGCTGCGTTCGACGTTCACATGACGTCCTCTGTAGCGTCTTGGCTTTCCAGCAGCATCGAGCCATTGACAATAAGCGTTTTGATCTCATGAGACATGTTAGAGAAAGAAGTCTATCATAGATCTGTCTAGCTGTCTGTCTAGCTGTCTATCTAGCTGTCGATCTAGCTGTCTGTCTAGCTGCCTTTCTAGCTGTCTATCTAGCTTTCTACCTAGCTGTCTATCTAACTCTCTATCTAGCTGCCTGTCTAGCTGCCTGTCTAGCTGTCTGTCTAGCTGCCGGTCTAGCTGCCTATCTAGCTGTCAATCTAGCTGTCTATCTAGTTCACAGAATCATATTATTTCATATTAATTATTGTATTAAAGATAGAATTGTTCAATTTTAAATTTCAACAAATGACACGAATTTGGACGTTATTCCATGATAAGATTACATATATGTAATAATCTACATTTACTTTAATATTAGCTTTTGATTTGTTTTCATTTGATTGGCAGGGTTGACATTCTCTTATCGCAAACAACAACCAATATTTATCTTCAAATGCAACTATTTTACCCCCATCCCCCCCCCCACCTTTTTTCCCCATGTACATTGGAACCCAGTCTTAAGACCACCTCACTATTACGACCACCTCAAAATTAAGATCACCATATCTTTTAATAAACCATTCTAGATCATTGTTAGTAATGCAGTAAAGAACCCCACAATTAAGACCACCCTTGTGAGTCACTGAAGTTGTCTTAATATCAAGGTGGTCTCACTGGGATACAAGTTAAGCTGGTCTTAATGTGAGGTACTCACTGTATAAGTAATTGTGGGGTCACTATATACGGTATTGTTTAAAACTTTGGACTCATTTTGAAAGTTTTAATCCACCAAATAGCAGAACTTCGCTTTAAGACCACCTCACTATTAAGACCACCTCACTATTAAGACCAGTAAAATTTGCACCAAGGGTGGTCTTAATAGCGAGGTTCCACTATAATATGTTACACATTTTTAATACAAAAATTATTGACATGTTCAAGATCATACTATATACACCAATCTATTCCAAAAATCATGAATATATTTCTAAGAGTTTCCAAACTTTTGACAACGGTGTACCTTAAATGATTACAATTCAAACCACTATTATAACCAATTCATTTTTCTCCAAATGTTCCTAATAATAAAGAGGATCTGTACAACATTTTCTATTGTTTTCCTAGCCCTACTTAACAATGTTTGGTTACCTATCCAACCCACTGTGTGTACACAAGCACTAAGGTGCGCATATTTGACATCATGTTTCTCCCATCACGAACTAGGGTGAGTTTAGAGAAACAGTAGTCTATCGTTAATAGAGTATCTAAACATGTGATAGAGAGATGTCTGTTTTTGGGCATTGAGTGAAAATTGCCATTGTAGTAAGCCTACACAGTGAACGTTATTTTCTTAGGGAAAAATTGTAATGCAAATTTATTTAAAGTTCTATAATTTAATGCGATGAATATAGTAAAACTCCTAGATGGCAATTTTTTTGTTGATTACAGTGTAATCTTTCTTTCTTTTTTTTCTCTTTCTTTCTTTCTGTCTTTCTTTCTTCATTTTTGTCTGTCTTTCTTTCTTTCTTTCTTTCTTTCTGTCTTTCTTTCTTCAGTTTTGTCTTTCTTTCTTTCTGTCTTTCTTTCTGTCTTTCTGTCTTTCTTTCTTTCTTTCTTTCTGTCTTTCTGTCTTTCTGTCTTTCTGTCTTTCTGTCTTTCTGTCTTTCTGTCTTTCTTTCTTTCTGTCTTTCTGTCTTTCTGTCTTTCTTTCTGTCTTTCTGTCTTTCTTTCTTTCTTTCTTTCTTTCTGTCTTTCTTTCTTTCTTTCTGTCTTTCTGTGTCTTTGTTTCTTTGTTTCTAAGTTTCTTCCTTTCTTCTTGTCTATTCCTTCTATTTCATTCTTTCTTTCATTCTGCGCTCATTTCATTCTCAATATATCTTTTTCGTTCTCTCTCTTCCTATTTCTCAACATATCCCGTTCCGTCTGTCTGTCTGTCTGTCTGTCTGTCTGTCTGTGTGTCACATCCTTCATTTAGCAAAAAGGTTTCTTTCTTTGGGGGGTATAGGAAGTAGAAATCTCCAGCGGGGAGTCGGAAAAGTCACTTCCGGCGCACGTGGTGGTCATCTTAGTCAGATAGTGGCCACGTGACCACTCTTATCATGAGAACGAGGCTGACAGAGAAATGATACCATCAGCGCCACCAATGGGCACTGCAAGAACTAAAGGAAACAGGTGTCAGATATATGTGTCCGTGGTCTGTCTGTTCTGCTACAGATTACCCCCTACCAAGGGGTATGGGGCGGATATAATGTATAAGAAAGGGGTTAATATTACACTATTATTACCCTAGAGGGGCATTTTAAAGGGGTAGATTTAATTAATGGAATGAGGTGTTGCCACAACATTATAATTAGTGGTAATGCTGAAATTTTCTTTTGATGATACTGTTAGTGAAAATAGCTGATTTGTTAGATGTTTTGACTAGGTTTTTAGATATTTTAATAACCTTTAGACATTTTGAAAGGCTAAATGATTTGATAACTTAATGTAGATATTTTGATAATTTTAGATATTTTGAATGTACAAAAAAAAGAAGAAGAAAAAAAAAGCCTGTTGGGCCAATATTTTTAGGATCTTGCGTATGGTTGCAGAAATATTTCCTTAACAAATTAGATGTACAATATAGTTCATGCTGAAGACAGAATTCAACAATGTTTGAGTAATATATTGAAATGCTGGAAAATTCCAAAGGCTCTACTCATATTTTATGACATTTCTGATATCGTTGCAAGGTTTTTTGGTTCCATACTGTCATGTTTTGATAATATATATAAACCTGCCACTTTACCAAGTTGATAAAGTTCGAAATTTGTTAGCAAATATGTATTCTGAGCACATTTTATGTTCTGGTTATAAGACATTCACATCCTTTGCAGACCAATCCAGAGACTTTCTCAACTTCCTGGGGAGTATTCAGCCTTCAACAGGTGGTTAACTGCAGGGGCTTAAGAGCTCACACCAGTGCCATCACTGGGGGTGCCTATTGCCTAGTACCCATTGCACATGAGTCAGTGGTGAAGCAATGTTTTATGATGATCTGCCCAACTCCTCGATGCCATAGTGGGGGTTCGAACCTGCTACCTCATGATTAGCAGCCAAACACCTTAACCACTAGACCATTGCATCCACAATGCATACATTTAGGGTGATCCAAAACTTTTGCAAATGATGTATTTCATAGATATTGCCTGGTAAAAGTATTTTACTCAAAAATTTCCCATGTTACTTTAAATTCTTAAAACATTTATCAGAACTACTGTAACAGTAATTTATCAAAAATTGTTATTAAGTATAATCTGTGTGGGTGGATCTATTTTTCTTTGTATTTTTTCTTTTCTTTGTTTCAAGTTTTTTATTTTCTTTTAATCATTTACAGCCCTCATGCTGCCTTTGAATTGAGCTGAATGTCAGATTTTAAAGTTTCTGAAGCCTTAAAATAGCACCAATGTCAAGGTCATGATATTTCATGTGTTTGTTTAAGCATTAAGACATTGATGAAATAACGAACATCTCAATAGATGTAATTGGCATTCATTACTTTATCAAAAAATTACATTGAATTATTCTCATGAATTACCGTTCTAAATCAATTTTATGATTAAAATTAAACCAGTCAAGCTATTCGTAATCACTTTTTTTTTATCGATAAAGAAACTTTGTGGTTTTATGAAACTCATTTTGTATACAGAATTTTTAACGACTTGCAGAAACAGATAGAAAAAAATTGACATTTATACCACAATATTTACAACAACGCTAGAGTGTGGACAGATCGATAGATAGATAGGTAGATAGATGGATAGGTAGATAGATAGGTAGAAAGACAGCTAGACAGATAGATAGATAGATAGATAGATAGATAGATAGATAGATAGATAGATAGATATGGAAGTGCAGCCCTCTAAGGCAAGTTCTTGTCACTATCGAGGGTTGATTGATGAGGTGAGAGAAAGCAGGAGTCTACTCATGGTACATATTTGGGTGGGATCTTTGACTTGCCTCAGCATAGACACCAGATAAAAGAAACCTTGGGGTCATGTTTCAGCTAATAGTCCCCAAAATATTAACCTGCATAAAAATTGCTTACATTTTGTTGTTTAGCTTCAATATATATATATATATATATATAGAAGCTGAGTCATTGTAATTACAGCAACATGTTCAAGTCCACGGGGTGCAATTAACAGTACATGCTTGCATTTTAAATGCCCTATTTTCACATAGCTGTGTGGCCAATATAAAAGTACAATTAAGGGCAAGTTTACTGCCATTCACATTTACAGTGGAACCGTGCATTACGACCATCTCACTATTAAGACTACCTCCCTATTAAGACCACATTTACCCCATAGGTGGAGTCTTTTACAGCATAGACACGGAGTATAAGGCACCTCCGATTTAACGTCTCATGCGATCGTTTTATGTGTTGAAATTAATATAATTTAAATCAAATCTTGCAAGTAATACCACCTCACTATTAAGACTTACATATTGTACATAACATTGTCATAATTTTGAGGATTTTACTCTTATATAATTTGCACAAGAATATGACATTAATAGTGAGGTTTAACTGTGCATGAAAACCATTTTCCATTCAATCCATATTACAGCCCTGCATAGACCAGAGCAATCGTCCCATGGTAGCTATTAAAACCATTACTTGTTCACTGCAGTTATTAAACAATGGGGCACCTGGTCACATTGGAGTCCCTATGAACATTACAGGGACGTTGTGTGCACGTTATGTGGACGTTACATGAAAAACAGGCAAGTGACCTCACTGAACTTCATGTAACAGGCATGTGTCCTTTAGCTGGAACTAGAAAAGATCAGATGTTATGCACCCAAGAGATCTGGTATTTTGGTAAAGAATGTTATGTACAGTTATGCCTAAGTCTTAAGACCACCTCGTTATTAAGATCGCCTCACTATTAAGACCACCTGACCAATAGACCACCTCACTATCAAGCCCACCTCACTCATAAGACCACCTCACTATTAAGGTCACCTTACTATTAAGGCCACCTCGCTATTAAGGCCATCTCACTATTAAGTACACTTCACTATTGAGACCACCTCACTATTTAGACCACCTCGCTATTAAGACCACCTCACTATTAAAAACTTCACTATTGAGACCACCTCACTATTAGGCCACCTCACTATTAGGCCACCTCACATTAAGACCACCTCACTATTAAGACCACCTCACTAAAAAAAAATATATAAATTAATATTATCATTGGAAAGCTAAGACATCAATTAAATTGCTACGGGCAGGTATTTCTATCATAATAAAGTTGGGGTCTGACTTATCAGTATTATTTCTGACAATATTTGTACTGTTATAACATGTTTGGTATTAATAAAAAAAGTATGGCCAAAAGTGTAAGAACATTAAGTTAAAATCATACTACAGACCATCTAGCTGCCATCTTTGTAATGGACATGAGTAAAATGGCCTTTTATTCCATGTCAACAAATGGCGCTCATTAGTAAGTTTAAAAATTATTAGATAAAGGAAAAAATCTTGGTTCGAAAAAAGCAAAGCTTATTAAGGCTAGATTAATTCCGTCAAGATTAAGCTAAAAAATACAAAATAAATACTTAAAGCTCATTGTAAAAATGATTTTCATTAATCATAATATTTTTTAATGGTACTTAATACTAATGACAATCACAGAAAGTTTTTGAGAATGATTTTATTTTTAATAAATCAGGTCATCACCATATTGTGGTATTTAGTCATCAAGCAGAATTGTTTCATTTCAGTTTAATATGTAAGTAAATTTTTTTGAAAACTTTGCAAGTTAATGAAGGTTATTATTAATATTAACTAGTGGTTAAGGCACTTTCCTAAAAACTGCAAGGTCGTGGGTTCGAATCCCCACCCTGGGCATGGAGGAACTGAGCAGATCCTCTGTAACTCTTTGCTTCATTCCACCCAGGTGTAAATGGGGAGCTGGCTATGGACAGTGGTGGCGATTGTAGAGTGCTTAGCCCACTGCGGAGAGTTGAGAAAGGCTCATGCTTGAACAGGTCTGCCAGCAGGTTCTAAAACCAGTACTACCACACACCTTTACCTTTACTTTGGCATTTGGAGGGCAGACGTATATAGGATACTGCATGTCCGGATTGATTGCGTCCGTCTCATGGAAGACTGATCTAATTCAAATTAGACCAGTTTTGAATTCATATCTCATTTTGACTATTTATTCCTTATGTTCAATTCTGAACTGTTAAATTCCTGGTAGAAATATGTTAAAGTTGTGAAAATTGCTGTAAATAACTTATTGTCTGAGTTATTTTTGTTCAGTTGTCAAAGCATTGTGGAAATAAGCAATTGAGTGTAAATGCTAAGATAACTTAGTTTGAATTGGCTTAGTGCTGCATGGATATTTTCACTATTGGTAGTACCAAACCATTAAAGGAAGACTGTACTGAATTGATTTTGGACAGTTAACTATTTGAAGTACACTTTTCTATTAGAATACCTGAAAACAGACCATACCCTAGCTGTTTAGGCACAGTCTTCCATAAATATAATACATGAAAATCATGAAACAGTTTTTTGTACTGTACTGATAGTATCCATGGTGAGACAGTTTTACACAGAAAAATACTTCAATATCAGAATATCAAAATAAAGAGGAGGGCTATATTGAAAAAATATAGCTTATTTCTCTCTGATACCCTACACAATTCATATCACTATACTCTGCTTGAACTTGTGATTTGATTGATTCCAAAAATGCTATGATTTTTTTGTGAATTATCGGGGATTTGGTGTGTGAGAGAAGTGAAAATTAAATAACCTCTCCCGAAAATTGCAAATTTCACTTCGGCACAGTCTTCCATGAGATAGACGATTGATTGATTGATTGATTATTTGGTTGGTTGGTTGGTTGATTGATTGATTGATGAAATATAATATATATTATTCAGTTCAACAATTCACATGAAATACTGGTTGACATGGCCATGATAATAAAGTAATATTTTAAAGAACAGAAATCTATCGGTAAAAACATAGTGCTTCGAGTTCAGATAGGTTGAGTTCAAAGACTCTATGCCTTATCCAGGTGTTATTTTCCTGCCTCATTGCATCTTAGATTCTGACTGGTCTGCGCATGCTCATTAGTCACTTCCGCGGTGTTACCCCCTTCTTCCCACGTGACTATAACAACCCAATTTATCAGTCCCTCATGTCTGCTATGGGGGCATTTTACACTTGACCAGCACCTACACGAAAATTTCATTCACCTGGGCATGTAGATGAGATCAAAGGCCCACCTGTGATGCACCTGAGGGCCGGGTGGAGACCTCTGGTGGTAAAAGAGGGAAACACTGACCACTGAGAGAGAGAGAGAATTTATTTGACCAAATTAAATAAAACAAACAAAAGCAGCAAATTACAAAGAACAACAATAAGCAGTAAATAAATAAAATAAAATAAAAAAGTCAAAATACATAAAATCTCTTTACCTTTGGTCAGGAGACATCCACTAAGTTCTTATTTTAAAAAACGCTGACGTGGATGCCCCCTAAAACTCATATTTAAAAAAAATAATAATAATAAAATAAAAATACGAAATAGAAAAATAAAATAATTAATGAAAATATAAAATTAATAAAATACATTTATATATAAATAACAAGATCTAAATATAAGAAATAATGATGGTATGAAAATGAAAGTATGGCAAACAAATTGCAAATTTAATAAAAAAAAGTTTACAACAGGTATCAGTTCTTAATTGTGATTGTGTACTGGGTGGTACTGGGTGGTCTCACAGACTTAAGTACAGTGTGATAAGTAGCAGTTACCAATTGCATAGTGTCTTTAAAGTTAGACTATAAACATGATAAAAGTCAAGTATATATATCTAAGATCTACTGACTACTGAAATTAGCACAAAGTAAACATTAAATGTTTATTTATTTTAAGACATATTTATACACGGTAAAAGAAAATATTTTGAGCAACAGCTCTTTGACAAAATGGCCCTGTTACAAAAAAATAAATCCGTAAAAAGAATAATAATATATAAATACTAAAAATCGCAATAAATAATATATAAATAAAAAAAACTATTATAATAATGACATGAGATGAAAATACTTCCTGGCCTCTTTTTCAAAGGCCTGTATAGTTAGTACTATAAGTAAATAGTATATCTAATTAAATAGATATATTATTTACTTAGATATATCTAAGTAAATAATATATCTAAGTTACTTTTATTGCTATCAAATTTCTATCAAATTATATCAAATATAAGCAAGTTAAAATAGAGCACTCAGATTTATAAGAACAACCTTACTCCATGAATTTTTTTCTTCTTTTTTTGATTTTCCTATCGTGGGTCATTATAATTTAATATTACTTTTACTTTAAAAAAAGTATTCTTTTTATGTATTAATATTGGTCTCAATTTGGTAATGTGTTCTTTTTAATTATTTATCTATTCATTTCTCGGTAATTTTAACCCAAGAAATAACTACAGACATCTATTACCAAACTACTACTAACCATGTAGTTTGGTGTGAAGTCAGTAGTCTTTGCCTGAGATATATCTGTAAGTTTGAACTTAGCTCAAGTTCTGAGAAGGCTTAGAAACAATTTTGTGAGTGAGATTTGAACCCATGCACCCAAACACTGCCATAGAAGCATGACCATACAACCACTGGGCCACCGTGCCTCTCCACCACAATAGAGCTCTAAACTGACAGCTATCTTATCATCTCATCATTACATCTGTTTTGCTGATAGATGTATGACTGAAGTAATCAACCGTAAACTAAAATGTGAACGTTTTTCTAAAAGATAGATATGAATAATGCACCTTAATTTAAGTACAAATATATGTAGCATATCTACTGTTTTGGTGAACAAAAATTTGAATGTCTCTCTAACAGATAGATATGAATAATCATCATTAGAAAAATATGCAATCTAAAGTACTTGAAAATGACTGTAGGGGAGTATTGAATTTAATATGTATAAGATATATTTAATACATATATTGTTAAGGTGAACTAAAATTTATTAATAAATATTTTTCTCACAGATATACATGAATATTGCACTTGAATTCAAAAGTATTTGTATTTAATTTAATATGCGTGTTTACAGAAGTAGACTATGAGACTGGGGTTTGGTGATAAAAAAAAATGCCTGAAGTTGAAAGCCAGTCTGTAACAGCCAAGTCTAGAACTTGTCAGTAGGGAATCATTCCACTTGAAAGGGAGGCAGTTTTACATGAAAGTGAATTGCTTAACATGAAATTTGTTGACTGGAAAACAAGGGGAAAAAATTCTGAACTGCACTTGGAAGGTTACTCAGCATGGCATCGGAAGGGCTGTGCAGGTTTTTGGAAGCCATTTTGAATTTGTAGTTGGTAGCAGTTGAGCTCGGAAATGTTTTTGAATTAACAGAGGTGACTTTGTGGAGTATTAGGCTTACACATGGAGTTAGTGAATTTTTGGCGGCTAAAAGATTGATTATGTAATAAAAGAGAGCTTTGGTATAAAGACCACCTCACAACTAAGACCACCTCACTATTAAGACCACCTCACTATTAAGACTTACTCACTATTAAGACCACTTCACTAGTAAGTTCACCTCACTATTAAGACCACTTCACTATTAAGACTTACTCAGTATTAAGACCACCTCACTATTAAGACTTACTCAGTATTAAGACCACCTCACTATCGAGACCACCTCACTAGTTATTGGACCAAAAATTGACCTTTCCATCGTAATTTTACACACTTTTACTATGAACGTTTACCTTTATTTAAAAAAAAAATTTTTTAACTGGTTTATGTTATAGTGTTTTCATTAATAACATGATTTCCATTGAATGGATAAATTTTACAAATATTTTATACCTAATATTCATTTACCTGTATTACGTTTTTCATCTAACCCATCTCAAGTAATTATTATTTAATTATTATGTTTAATATAATCTGTATCTATGTTATTTACTTTTGATTTGGGCTCCAATAAAGTGGTCTTAATATAGAGGTGATATAGATATAGAGTAGTATTTATATTGTATATGATCTCCTAAAAAGTGCATTAGCAAAACATTTTAAAGTCATTCGTCACTTGCTAATTAGATTTCCTCTGTATGTTTTTGTAACGCCTTAATTTGCTAATTAGCAGAGCTGTTAATGGGGCCTTAATTTGTTATAATGCATTGGAATTAAAGGTGTTATCTTTCATGAAGAAAATATCTTCAGAATTAGCGACTCATTTGTGTAAAGTGTTGTTTTAGCAAAACATGATTTTATCTAGAGAGATAAAGAATTTTATATGAAATATATCTCGACTGTTTAGACAAAGGTAATGTCTATAAAATTTGAAAACATTAAAAAAAAAACCATTACGAAATAAATAAAGAAAAATACATAGATGCTAATTAAAAACTTTTATGGTGAGGTATTCTTATTAGAGAAGTATCATAAAATGCACAGATTCAAAATGTTATGAAATATGAAGAGGTGGGGGCCTAGCTCGGTGGCAGTACCCTGGACGTCCAACCACTGGGTCCCGGGTTCCATTCCTGGTCGAGCCTTAGTTGGATGGCTGTTTATCTATCCATCTATCTATCAATCTATTTATCTATCTATCTACCTATCCATCCATCTATCCATCCACTATCTATCTATTTATATATTATATCTATCTGTCTATCTGTCTATCTGTCTATCTGTCTATCTGTCTATCTGTCTATCTGTCTATCTGTCTATCTGTCTATCTATAACGGGGTGGGGGCCTAGCTCAGTGGTAGCGCGCTAGGCTGCCAACCACTGAGTCCCGGGTTTGATTCCCGGTCGAGCCAAAGTTGGATGAGCGTTTCATCCTTCATCTCATTGCCATGGTCTCTGCCTGTCCTAATGAGCCCATCAGGTGCAGAAATACAGGACGTAAAGCCCTAATCCACCACCACCACTTGTGCCAAATGAGATCTTGTTGCTTGTAACCAATTTCAATATAACCCCATCTTAATTCCACTTCACTGTTAAGAACTTAAGACCACATTAGTATCTAGCTTACAGAAAGCATGTCACAATTGTCACATCGTTGATACATCAGGTCAACATAGCGTGTTATCAGGGAGACACTTCACTATTAAGACCACCTCACTGCTATTAAGACCATTTTACAATTTAGGCTATAGCAGTTTTAGTTATTGCATACTTCGCATCATTAAAAACTTCTTTTACAGGTAACTATAAGAGTGCTAAATTCAGGCAGTGACGTAACAATCTATTATTCTGTCTCTCCCCCTACTAATGAGGTGTCTGACAGCTTAATTGGTATCTCCAGCTGTTTTTTTATTAATTAAATTCATGCCACATATGTTCCCTGAAAACATTTCCCATGAGAATATCTCAGAAACATGCAATTTTGATGAAATCTTTTTCTTATGAATAATTGCAGATTTATTTTGACAGCAGCTAGTGAAACCAGTGTGCTTTTTTCAACCCTTGGGTTATTTCCGTTGCATTAATTAAGAGTGTATGATTCTATCAAGTAAAACCAGGTCATCTAAGTTTACATATTGCAACAATGATGTATCCGTTTTTAGGGCTGGGTTCATTAAACTTAATTGCCAAAGCTTTCGTATCAGGCAGTTCTGCTGAAGGTCCTGGGTTAAGATCCCATTCCAGGCACTCTTCATGAGCTACATCTCAGGTACTGGATGTTGGCAGCATGAGACGTTAAATTGGTCGTGCCTTGTACTGGGTGTCTATGCTGAGGCAAGTAAACTACCCCACCCACGGGGTAAATGTGTATGGCGGCATGGACTCCAAGCCTTATCATCTCATTATCATTGGTCATACTTTAAGATACTTGGCTTCGGTAATATATCATAAAAGTTATAAGTATAACATTTTTGTGTACATGAAAATATTTTGCGAATTTGGGCTATTCTCTTCAATTTTAGGTACGTCATCCATAGGAATATAACATTTGTATTTTGCTTGTATGATAGCACAGCACTTAACTTCATATTAAGCCCGAATTGCGGAAATTAATATGGCAGAACACGGCCTGCCTTCAAAAGCTAGGAGAAGTTCATCTAAATGGCATTGGGGTCTTCGTATTTCTGCGAATACGTTTGATTTAGCATCTGTTCCGTAAGATCTAACAGAAAACCTAAAAGGGAAGATCTCGAAGAGACGAGACTTTGCGAGAACACAACAGCGGTTCACACGAGACTTGCCAACTCTCGCATTTTCTCGTGAGAGACGCGGGGTGCGAGACTAAATGAGAGTACGAAGGTGAGTTTGGTTGAAGGAGTTTTCTCTGACAATTGTGGGAACTGCCATGTTTCTACATACGCGTACTATGATGGGCCACAAAGAATCAATTGTTAACAATTGTGTGTGTCTCTTAACAATTGCCAGAACCAGCCAATCGGAAATGTCTCATAATTACTTGTGTTAACAAAAAGGGCTTATACATATCATCAATTCTTGTTCCCTGCTGCCATATTGCAGAGTGAAATTCAAGCATGATTTCTGCTCAATATAGAGGGCAGGGGCCTAGCTCAGAGGTAGCGCTCTGGGCTTCCAACCACTGGGTCCCGCCTTCGATTCCCGGTCGAGCCTTAAGTTGGATGGCTGTTTCATCCTTCGTCTCATTGCCATGGTCCCTGCCTGTCCTAATTAGCCCATCAGGTGCAGAAATACAGGACGTAAAGCCCTATTCACACACACACACACACACACACACACACACACACACACACACACACACACACACACACACACACACTTTTTGCCAAATTTATGCTTTATTTAGAACAGGAAAAAAAATCACCCTTTATGAGATTAATATCACCATGTGACATAAAATCAACAGTGCCTTGTTTTAGTGAGCATGCTGAGGCAAGTAAAGGACCCCACCCATGGGGTAAATGTGTAACATAAGTTGGACTCCATTGTCACTCCAAGCAACCTTATCATCTCCTCATTACCTCTGCCTCTGCAACTGGTCATATGAGGTGACTAAGCATCAGATCAGTACAATACAATACAACGCAATTAAATACAATACAATACAGTATGTGATCATATGAATTTTATCTATTATTTAGGAAATTATTTTGTTAATAGGCCTATTGCTTATTTCTTAACAAACTTCTAAAGCACGTTTCCACAACACAATACAATACAAGACAATACAAGACAAGGCAAGGCAAGGCAAGGCAATTATGCATTTGTGCAATATATTTGGTTGATGATAATAACTTTCATCAACTCTCATCTTATTTAGTTAAAAACATCTGTTTACCCTTAATACTTTCCCAGTGCTCTGTGCAAGAGGTCATTATCATGGGTACAATACAATACAATACAATACAATAAAATACAATACAATACAATCATTCATGTATTTGTACAGTCTCTAATAACTTTTATCAACTCTTAATCTTATTTTGTTACTTGTCAAAACATCCATTATATCTATTTCATATTTTTGCCAGTGCTCTGCGCAGGAGATCACAGCCTTTTCAAGAACGACACAGAATAGGCAGAGAAACCACCCTATAGAGTGTGAGTTTCAGCACAAAAAGGAGATGAAATGTTGCAGCTTTTAAATGGAAATTGGTGTCAGGAACTTCAGATATCTGTGAAAGGATAAACCATAATGGTGCTAGCCTTTTGTGAATAGAGAACATGACATTGTGCACAGCCTCTGGGCAACAGCACGTTATGGAATAAAGCTTCAAAACAGGTTTATTGTATCAGTGAAGTATTGAACCGACATGCGGGAACTTAGGAAGCTTCTGTGCTAAGATACCTTGCCCTATGAACGTAGCTCATTTGAACTTAGCTCATTTGAAATGTGAACATGTTTACCAGTATGGGATTCTAGTTCTCGTTACTAATTGAATTTAAAAGCATGCACATGTTTGAATTTACAATAGAAATAGATATATCAGGTGGGATTAAGATGTCATAAAGGGGCCACTTAAAGCCTTTTAAAATGTAGTATGGTGTATAAATTATTATGATTTATATTGTAGCTGGTTTTAAGTTAATCAGCTGGCCTAATTGTTAAGGCATCCGCCAATTCCTTATTGGCCAGCTCTGCTGAAGGTCCCGGGTTTCATCCACAGCCCGGGCACTCTTCATGAGCTACATCCCAACTGCTGGATGTCGATCGCATGAGATGTTAAATTGGAGGTCTGTGCTAGTGCAAGTGATAGACCCACCTATGGTGTGGACTCCAGGTCTGATCATCATTACATCTGCGCTGGTGATCTAAGCTGACTAAGCTTCAGACCTACTATCATACTAACTGTATCTATCTGATTTCAGCGGTATATGTGCAAATTGTACCAAGGTACAACCCATATTTTAGACATTAGACATTTTATTATTTCCCAACACTCCAGTACATTGGTTAACTAGTATAAATAAATGAAATGTGATATTATAATAAACATATAATGTGTTTGAAGGGGATACATCCGAGTATTTACAAAATACCATTACCTAAGGGTGGATGTGTCCCCTATTATGTTAAACAATTAAAATTTATTTATTTAGTAACAAAAAATAAATAAATAAATGAATAAATAAAAAGGCAAGACAAAATGGCATTTATAGAAGTATTTGTCATAACACAAAATAAATACAATATATTCAACTTATTTGGGAAAAAGTTCAATGAGCATTATAAAGCCCCTGTCACACTAGGCTATTTTAGCCGTAGTGAACCCGTAGAGTGACGTAAAGCCCCTGTCACACTGGGCGATTTGGCCGTAGTGAACCCGTAGTATTACGCAATTGTTACGCAATGCGCTACCCGGCTCCAACCCGGCGGCTACTAAACGGCCACCCATGGATACTCGGTGATACCCGGCAAGCACCCGTGGGACCCGTGGCCAAGCCAGGAAATCCCACCCCGGCAGCCGGTTGTGCCATGCATGCTTGCGTGGCACAACCGTAGAAATCTCCCGGGTGTCCAAAAAATCAAAAAAATACCCGTGGAAGCTGGCGGGTGACCCGTAGAAGCCGGCGAATTATCCATCCCTAATTTCACCCTTTAGTAAAGCAGGCGGCTTGTTGAGGGGTTCTACGGGTAACCCGGCGGCTTCCACAGGTAACCCGGCGGCTTTTTGCTACCAGCGTCAGCGTAGGCAGGGAGGGGGGGTTGTATATACTTTAAAAGGCTGCTGCTCCTCTAATATTAGTCCGAATAGATGAGGTGAGGAAAATTAATAAGGTATACTGGGCAAAAATGTAGATATTTAGTTTAGAGAGACAGATAGATTTATTTGCTTATAATATAATATAGAATATCTCGCTTAATATTTGGTATGAACTATACTATAATCCAGTATTATTTGACGAAAATCGGACTAATATTAAGGGAGCAGAAGCTTTTTAAAGTAGTGCTCAGCTTTCTGCATTAATACAGTCCGGGCGTGGACGCTTCAGGCAGCACCAGTGTTTGCCGCCTCCCTGCCTTCTCAGACAAATATCTCGCTTAATATTTGGTCTATTTACGATCCGAAAACATGTATAGAATTAGTATGAACTATACTACGATTCAGTATTGACGACAATCTGACTAATATTAGAGGAGCAGCAGCCTTTTAAAGTATATACAACCCCCCCCCCCCCCTCCCTGCCTACGCTGACACTGGTAGCAAAAAGCCGGAGGGTTACCCGTGGAAGCTGCCGGGTTACCCGTGGAAGCCGCCGGGTTACCCGTGGAAGCCGCTGGGTTACCCGTAGAACCCCTCAACAAGCCACCGGGTTGAAATTAGGGACGGATAATTCGCCAGGTTCTACGGGTCACCCGTCGGCTTCCACGGGTCACCCGCCGGCTTCCACGGGTATTTTTTATTTTTTGGACACCCAGGAGCAAGCATGGCACAACCGGCTAACAGGCCCGAAACTCCCGGCTTGGCCACGGGTCCCTAGTGGTGCTTGCCGGGTATCGCCGGGTATCCACGGTAGCCTTTTTGTAGCCACCGGGTTGGAGCCGGGTAGCGCGTTGCGTAACAATTTCGTAATACTACGGGTTCACTACGGCTAAATCGCCCAGTGTGACAGGGGCGAAACACTGACTAACACTGACTAACACTGACTAACACAGCAGCTACACTGACTAACACAGCAGCTACACTAACTAACACATCAGCTACAATGACTAACACATCAGCTACACTGACTAACACATCAGCTACAATGACTAACACATCAGCTACACTTACTAACACCAGCTACGATGACTAACACATCAGCTACACTTACTAACACCAGCTACGATGACTAGCAGGACCTACATGTTGTTCATGTTGAGCTGACGTGCTCCTGAAATGACTGATGACAGGACCATGGTCAGTGCAGAGCAACAAAACAGCTTCTGCCATGGAACTTAATGTCACTATGGTTGCTTTCTTTATGGCCAACACGCTTAGCAACCAATTTTATTATGCAGTAGGATCATAATCTAAAGAGCCAACATTTCTAGATATCTCAGAGAACTGTCCAAATTCATATATAATATTTCTACAGAGATTAACGAAATTGAGTTAATTCATTTATTTTGACTGGATGGCTTGTGACATTGCAAAAAAAATCTACACCGAATGCATTAACAAACCGTAAACAATGACTTGTTGTTTTTTTTTTACTGTAGACACCAAAATTGTGCAGGAAAGCATGTTTACTTAAATTAATACACAAAAAAGCGTATTCATTTAATCCTTACCATGATGTTCCTTTCTTATGTAGCCAATATTCATATGTTGTAACACAAAATGGCTCATAGGTGGCATGCACGTCAGCGGCTTTTGGCCTTAGTGAATGTCTCTTATGACCATAATATAACCAGTTTTCCTTGATTATTTTTGTTTATGTAAATTGTAAGTTTATGGTCAAATAATTATGACAATTGTTCTGTCTGTCAAAATTTCAGCATTTCACACAGTGCCCTGCTGTTGAATAGCTAATGTATTTGTGATTTTACCAAGAAAAAAGAAAATCCATGTATTTACCCTCTCTTTTTTTGTATCAGTTGCCCTCCTGTTGTCCGCCTCTTTTTATGTAACCTTCACCTTTCGCGAAATGGCCACATAATCGATGATGGTGAGCGCCCTCTAGCGAGTACGGGCTCAAGGGTCAAGGTCAAATTAACTGGGTCATGAAGCAAGGTCAAAGGTGTAGGAGGTCAACATGGCGGGCAGCTTAATGATCTGTCAATGACCATTTTAGGAGCTGTAATGGGGCCAAAAAGACCTCTTTTATCCCCACATGAAATGTAATGCAATCTTGTGCAATTTTGTCTTGACAAGTCAGGTGTTCATCTAACGTGTATTATTGTGTTCCAGCCCTCTGGGATAAATTTTAGTGTTAGGATAATATTATTAAGATAAATAATAGATGGATAAAATTTATTTTGATTCGAAACGGTAAATACAATTAACATTAGCTTAAAGCTATAAGTCGATTATAAAATAACAGATAAAATAATAAACAATTCAATAATGAAAATGAAACAATAAAATCAAAGGTAGACATAATATCATGAGTTAGAACAACAAGCTGAGCACTGACATAAAGGACCATCCCAGGAGTTTAACATACATGGCCAAATGTGCCACGTGCGTTTTCCATGCATTTGGATAAACACATGGTTTCGCCTCATTATAATTAGGCAAAAAACATGCATTTTCCATGTGTTTATCTTTCTCATGGAATACGCCCGTGGCACATTTCAGTGGCCATGTATTCTTAAAAGGTTTCAGCATCCTTCTTCATTTGTTTGGTATTGGGATATTATATTGAAAAATTTGTGGTTGGATTCTAATGGCGAATTAGCTAAATGTTTAAAGATTCATAGCATCATAATATCAGAAATAGCATACCGACAAGTTATAAATCATTTTGAAAAAATCTACTGAATATTAGGCAGTAAATTCCGCAAATATCAAGTTATTTACAGAAATGTGTTATCATCAATCAGCAAGTTGATGATGACTTCTAGCTAGTGGTATTAGCCTCACTCTAGGTAACGTCTCTGCTCGTTTTGTGCAGATCCCTGTCTTAACGGATATAATATCACACGAAAAGGCCTATTATATTTTATGTTGAATACTTAGTTATCAGCTCCATTGAAACAATAGTATGAATTGTGGAGCTTTGTAGTGAATCCAAAGTAAGCACATAAACATAGTAGATTTGGTGAGAGTTTATCTCTGACAGTTTCTGGCTGCCCTTGCATGTTTGCCTATCAACCGCCATTAATAATACTAGGAGATACCCGGATGTTGTTGGTAAGGGCCTGAATGCCCGTATGATGTCAACAGTTGTTGAAGACTGAGTAGGAATCTAGTAGTGTAAGCATTAGGGCTGTAGCCAGCTATCCACAATGGTGTGGAAATGTAATATACCTATATTACGAAATTGCAAATAGAGGGAATTCTGACTGCAGTACTACTGCAGGGATCTCAGAATGGGATTTTGTTTCATAATATGTTTTGTTATCAAGCTGCTATGCGTGTGATGAAATTCAGATTATGAAAAAAGAAATCTTATCCAAATCACTTCATGGGATAATGACCAAACAGTTTTATGTTTCAAAGCCCACTCCCTGCACTGTTTATGAGCCACATCTATCGCTGTCCCAACACATGGGATGTACTCATCATCATCTCATCCATGGTAGTGACTGTGGGTGCATGGGTTCAAAGCCCACTCCCTGCACTGTTTATGAGCCACATCTATCCCTGTCTTATCACATGGGATGTACTCATCATTTCATCCATGGTAGTGACTGTGGGTGCATGGGTTCAAAGCCCACTCCCTTCACTATCTATGACCCACATCTATCCCTGTCCTGTCACATGGGATGTACTCATTATATGACTCCTTCAGCGTTGTACAGGTAACTTGTAACCCTATAGTTCCCTTTAGTAAAAACAGGAAAGGGGCAATAAAACATAAACCATCACCAGTCTGTACTAGAATCTATGTCCCAAAATATGCAATTTAAATCAAAGCCAGTCCAGCAATGAAACAATAGTTGATCGATGACATTTTCTTCCCTGAACAATGAACTTCAGCAGCTACAAATAGTAGGAACAGGCTTTAATTATTTTCTTCCTGTGTTTGTAAACATGATCCATCTTAAGTATTGTTGCCAAGTCGAGGCTGGATGCACTACAATGACTTATTGTGTTGTTCCTGTCAACAAACAAACCAATACCCTTGTCTCCATCTGTCTCGCATGCGCACAATGACCATTGTTGTCACGCGCATGCGCTGAGTGATGGGAATGCCCTCTCCGACCTACCGAGCGCATGAAGGTTTAATGCAAATTGCGAGGTATATTTTGTTCGTTTCGGTGTTACAGTAAATACATGAAAAGTAAGACTACCTTACAAGGAAAAAAGGGCTGGTCAGTTCATGTGTGACCTAGGACCCGGAAGTAATAGCGCTATACGTGACGTCACCGATAAAAAACACCAAATGACGTCTTAAATAATTAAGCTGTGGCGACGTCATGCATTATTCTATTACTTCCGGGTCCTCGTCACATGAAAGCTGACCATGCTATAGATTTTTTAAAAAACTCAATATTAAGCCCAGAAGAAAGTGAATATGGAGGTTGCTTTTGATTACCCTCCCATGCAAGATGAGGCCACATGTTGGAGTCAACATCTACAAATATATGTGTACTTTTTAACCTTTCCATTGAGACTACGTCAAACTGGCTATTATATCAGAATAGCCTTATTTAGGAGGTTAATTACAATGACAAAACATCTAAATTGCACTGACATTTTATGGCAGTAATTTTGAGAGCTCTGCATTTGCAAATTTTATAGTCATCTTAATCGTTGCTGAATTAAGATGCTGGTGTGCATAAAAACTTTCAAGTGTCCTGCAGACACCAGATATTCCAACATAATATTATGTATAGTCTATATTTTATATTCAGTGGAAGGATATGATATTTCCAAAGCATATTGTGACAATGTTTTGGCAATATCGGTGATATAAATTCAATATTTTGTTGTTTTCTCTGTCTTACTCTGATTAAACATGGTATTAAGCAAAAGTTACTCCTAGTAAGTATAATGCCAAATCAGCTAGATATTTGCCTGAAACGCCCAACCACACCCGACAACGCCCGGTGATGGCCAACATTGGAATCATGTTGACCTGATCCTGCATACTATCCGGCTGGGATACACCTCTTCTAGTCCATCATATATACAAGGATACACCTCTATTAATCCATCATATATACCAAAATATAATTTATATTGATATGTTGCTGTGAAACATTGAATTACTGGCAACTGGGCTGTTTGTTAATTACTGTAGATTTTACGATAATCATTTTAAAATGTATGTAAAACAATGATCTTTGAAGAGAGATCTTGTAAACTAATTTCTGGACAGAGCAGTGGTTCCATACTCTGCTTAAATCAATGTAATGTTCAAAGTTTCGAACCCACAACCTGCTGTGAGCAGACTAACACCTTGACCACTGGACCAAAGTATTCAATTTATGGCTTGTTATGGATAATGACAATTTGCACGAAAATCATGCCAGGGAACAGCTTTGTCTTCAATGGCATGTCAAAAGATTAATATTGATTTGAAATTTCCTGTATTACATTGATAAGAAAATTGCATTTAATGACGTTTCAACTGCAATGCATGAAACTGACAACATTGAACACTCCCTGTGTGTGAAATTCATGCAAATTCAATGAAGTTTTATACTATGCAAATTTGATGAGGTCATTTGAAAGACAAAACTATTGTAAAATGGCTCGAAAAGGTCGTGGTTTTAATAGCTGAGTGGTGTTCTTAGTGAGGTTTTTAGAATAGAAAATATGCCATGACATGTTCACTTTCTTTAATTACCAATTGAAACACAGTCCCAATATTACTGGTCTGCAGGCAAACGTAATGATGATATGATAAGGTTTGGAGTCCACACCATGTTACGCATTTACCCCATGGAAGGAGTCTTTTACTTGCCTCAGCATAGACACCGAGTACAAGGCAACTCCAATTTGACATCTCATGCGATCGACATCCAGCAGCAGTTGAGATGTGGCTCGCGAAGAGCACCCGGGCCAGGTTGCAAACCCAGGACCTAGACCACACAATTGCCTTATTAATAATAAAGTTAGTGGTCTTATGAACGAGACGAGACAATCGTGAAGCTAGTCTATTATGTATTCGATGTCCTGCAGACAGTGACATCACGGTTGACTACTTATGCAAATGAGATGACGTCACAATTACTCACATTAAGCCCAGTGCCAGTGCCCATTGTCTGTTTGGCTGATCACCTTGCCAATTTCTTATGAGTGGGGCCAATGGGGTGAAAGGGGTTGGAGAGAGACATTCTGAAGGGTTGATCTCCCTGGTCATCCTGTTGTGAGGGTTACAGAGATCACCCTCCCCCATCTCAAGTCATTATTTCACCCCCCGAGTCGGGTGTTAAGTTAATTGTGGCTGTCAAACCTGGTTGGCCCACCCTTGCTGTTGGTCTTCAATTATTAACAGGGCTTCAGCACAGCCTCACAGTGAACCACATTGTCATCATGTTAGCCCAGCCATAATGTTCAAAGGCCAGGGCTCACCAGCTTGCTGTACATTGAACACTGCATGTTTTGGACACTTTATAGGATGGAGTCTGCAGTAAATTTTGGTGATAAACTTCTTGGTCGATTTCATTAGATTTCATTAGCTTCATGGATTTTGTGGATGATAAATAAGATTCCATTTTCTTTAAGCAACCCAGACAGGTCAAAACTGGCGTAGGGTAACCTCAGTGATGGCACTGGTGTGAGCTCTTAAGTCCCGAAATTAATACCGATCCAAAGTATTTTTGAGCCTCCTCACTTATTTTTAACATTTCATTATTTCTTTTCTTGTAATGAGAGTGAAATAAACAGATCTAAACCGTTCTGAGTTCTAACCCTGTCTTCAAGGCTGAAAAGGGCTCACGGTGTTGAGAAAGGCTCAGGATTGGCCTGCAAAGGATGTAGATGTCAAGCTGGCTAAGACTGCGTAGCGATTACCTCATACAATTAGATTTTACTTTGATGGCCAGTTGTAAACAGGATCACATTGAGATAAAGGTATCCCTGAATGCTTACTGTACAAACCCGACCTGAGTGGCCATATTATTAGCAGTTCTAACATTTCATCGGTACGCCGCATTGTAATTAAGCATAAACTCAACGCACCAAATAATGCATAATCACTTGGAGTGAAGCTTTGCAGCTTTGAGTCATTTATATTTTAACAATTCTGAAATTTAAGTGTTTCAAAAATTTGCTGTATATGTCAAGAACAATGTCACAACTAAATATATTATAAGTCTCTTCTCCTCCTCTCCCTCCTCTCCTCTCCTCCTCTCGTCATCCTCCTCTCCTCTCCCCCTACTCCTCTCCCCCTCTCCTCTCCTCCTCTCCTCCTCCATCCTCCATCCTCTCCTCCTTCTCCTCCTTCTCCTCCATCCTCCTTCCTCTCCTCCTCCATCCTCTCCTCCTCCTCCACCCTCTCCTCCTCCTCTCCTCTCCTCTACTCTACTCCTCCTCCTCTCCTCCTCTCCTCCTCTCCTCCTCTCCTCCTCTCCTCCTCTCCTCTCCTCTCCTCTCCTCTCCTCTCCTCTCCTCTCCTCTCCTCTCCTCTCCTCTCCTCTCCTCTCCTCTCCTCTCCCTTTTTAAGACCTCCTTGTCGCACTCCATCATTCAACCTGGCATCGCGTGATTTGTTAATTCCTGTGCCTTTCCGCAATTTCATTTTCTGTTTTTTTTTTCCTTGAATTTTGTCGACGGGCCAAGTGCTGGAAGGCAGGCCTTCTGCTCACAATGCTCTGCACCAACAAGTATTCAGCACATTTCTGTGGTTTTGGCCATTAGTAATCCAGGGATAAGACATTACTTTGGCACAACATCAACGGGCCCTTTCACTACTAACAGAATGCTATACCGATGCTCAACCAACATGCATTAACACTGCATGTAAAACATGTGAATGCATGTGAATTCCTAAAAACATGTCAGCAGGTCTCGTGGTTGAAAACAGCAGTCAAAAGGCATTGTAATGGATGAGGTGAAGTTTTCGAATGCAACAGACTCCTTTGTAATCAAGTAACAATGGGCCAGTGCTTATTCATTCATTCATTCATGCATTCATTCATTTATTCAATCATTCATTTATTCAATCATTTATTTATTTTTTTATTCATTCATTCATTCATTTATTCATCCATCCATCCATCCATCCATTCATCCATATATTCATTCATGTATTCATCCATTCATTCATGTATTCATCCATTCATTTATTCATCCATACATCCATTAATCCATTTATCCATCCATCTATTTATTCATTCTTTTTTTTTAATTCATACATTATTTCATCCATTCATCCGTCCATTCATTCATTTATGCATATATTTATTCATTCATTCATTTATTCATCCATTCATTTATTCATTCATTCATAACCTACCAATGTCGGACAGTAGAAAGAAGTCGCAATTTGACAATACAATTAATACAAACAATACAATACAATTATAGGCTGCCAAGTTGAGTAACCAGTGGAAACAAGAACTAAACATAAGAAAACACATAGCAGAACACAAAGCATAATAAACAATGCAAAACAACTATTTTCTTAGTTTTTTTCTTTAATTTTTTATTTCTTTTTTTGGTGGAGGTAGTTTGTCCACTCGAAATAGCTCAATCTTATCAAGTCCACGCCAAATTGAGAGGACTCAATGATAAACTTTGTAAAAGACAGTTGGCATGAATAATACATTTGGTCTTTGTCACATGTGAAGGATTGCGGGATTGCATTCCCATCTTACTTCGTGTCTTTTTGCTAACTCGGTCGTTTCTTTTGGAGCCGTTCCGTTCTGGCGACGAATTGACCAGCTGCC
This sequence comes from Alitta virens, assembly GCA_932294295.1. Lineage (NCBI taxonomy): Eukaryota > Metazoa > Annelida > Polychaeta > Phyllodocida > Nereididae > Alitta > Alitta virens. Next base: position 9,253,600 of record OW028578.1, on the reverse strand, counting down.
AAAAACTCTCGCCAAAACATGTTAAAACTCTGATTTAGCACTGTGGACTATACTGTTGTGTGAAATGTACAGTGTACTGGCATTCATTCTCTAAATAGGCAATGTGTAAATGTTGGCTTTGGTACATTTATACAGTAAAACCTAGTAATTAGGGCCATTCGTGGTGGTGAATTTATGGTTTTAAGATGAGGTAGTCTTAATAGAGAGGTGCAAAGATAGTTTAAGTATTTAGGAGTAAATCTTAGTCCAAAATTTGGTATTTTTAAATGTGAGTTGGTCACAATAATGAGGTGGTCTTAAAATAAGGGTCATCTGTATCAATTGGACTAATTCCAATGTTTTCGAAGAACCATTTGGTTCACATGAAACCATTCATTGTATTTTATGCATGTTTGCTGGTGAATTCAGATTATATAGACACAGCTGTTTATTTTTGCACACGTTACTGCATGTTATGTATTAATTGAAAAGGAAAAGATCGTGTAGAAATGGGAGTGAACTGCTGAAACGTATGAAAACTTTTAGGACCAATTGTAACTGTATTTTGACTGTGATATTACCTCACCATTTAGCTCAATGTCAATTTCGCAATACTGCTGGGCCTGGAGCTTAGCTTATATGCCAATTGAGGAGCTGTCAGAGGTAAACGTAATGATGAGATGATAAGGCTGCTTGGAGTCCACACAATCTTGCACACTTACCCCATTGGTGGGGTCTTTTACTTGCTTCAGCATAGACACCGTGTACGAGGCACCTCTAAGCTCATGAAGTGTGCCCGGGCCGGGGATCGAACCTGGGACCTTCAGCAGAGCTGGCCAATATGGCATTGGCAGATGCCTTAACCATTAAACAGTTACCCATGGGTGGGTCTTTTACTTGCCTCAGCAAGAAACCAAGTACAAGGCACCTCCAAGTTAACATCTCATGTGATCCACACCCAGTTGGGACGTAGCTCATTGAGAGTGCTTAGGCCGGATAGATCGCACCATTAGGCTACCCAGCTGCCATTATGTAGTCATCATTTAAACTGGTCTTAATAGCAAGGTTTGGGTAATACTTGAATTCGGATGTCCATTCTGACCACACAACAAGAAGCTGTACAGAAAGCAATGTTTGATCAAACCTGGATATTTCCTGATTCAATTATTCCATGAAGATGTTTTGGTAAATACAAAAGGAAGACAGACTGACAGTTATGAGGTAATAGAAGACAGGCAATTGACACACTGAGTGACAGACAGACAGAATAATGTAATGACAGCAAAAATGACAGACAGAAAACAGTTGGAGAAGTTATCAAGCACTGGAGTCTCAATTTGGAGATAATATTTTTTCTGTCTATTATATTGTATTCTATTGGCTTTTTCATATCGTATCATTGCTGGCCTGAAGCTTAGTAAACTTATATGGCAGACGTAATGGTAAGATGATATGCCTTGTAGTCAACACAGTGTTATATATTTACTCCATAGGTGGGCTCTTTTAGTTACCTCAACATAGACACCGAAAACATTTGACATCTTGTGGGCGCGACATCCATCTAAGATGTAGCTCATGAAGAGTTGGCCAGGAGGTGAACCTGGGACTATCATATACATCCATGATTGCCTTTGGATCAGCCAATGTGAGACCTGGATTCACATGACGTCATCTGAAGCTTAGTTTCAAAGTCAATGAAATGTGCTGTAAAACGGTTAGAACAGTGTTGCATAATGATGGTGATCACCCCAGGAGTAAGATCCTGAACTTGAATACTTAAATTTAGATTCCACCAAATGAAAATGATAAAATAAAATAAATTGACTAATACCAGATGGCAACATTTAAATGTCGCTCGCGGAAGATGTCAATCGTATTCGTGTCTATGTTGAGGTAACTAAAAGAGCCCACCCATGGAGTAAATATATAACACTGTGTGGACTCCAAGCCATATCATCTTACCATTACGTCTGCCATATAAGTTTACTAAGCTTCAGACCAGCACTGAAACGATATGAAAAAGGCCAATAGAATACAATATAATAGACAGAAAATTTAGACTCAAATTAAGCTACAAGTCATAAATTGTGGATTCAAATCCCCACTCACAACCAACCTACCAACCTTAGTTTAAAGTTGAACAAACCCACAGCACAGAGCTCCTAATTGTTCCCTGGCAAAAAAGTGCCCATTAATTGGGCACATTGTTTAATTGAAAGAGACAATAGAAAAGCAGTCTAAAGGCGCTGTCAAAAAGTAGTCCCCGGCGGAGTTGAATGGGTGTAAATCATCCAATTAATTAGAGTGGAGGCCCTTAAGGAGAGTGGGATGCCGGGAAGGGAATTGGTGTCAACAGGATTAAGCTGCTCCCTTAAATTGCCATAGTTCATCTTAGAGAACTTTGCGAGTTGTATTTTTAATGAGAAAATTCGAACTTGTACACAGAAATTGTTTTGAAATGTATAGTTGTACTCGTAAGGCCCTAAAACTAATTAATAGACAGATAGATAGATAGATAGATATGGAAAATGCAGCCCTCCAAGGCAAACTCTTGAATCTTGCCACTATGGAGGGTTGGTTGATGAGGTTAAAGAGAGAGAGAAGTCCACCAATGTTATACATTCACCCCATGGGTGGGATCTTTTAAATGCCTCAGCATAGACACTCAGTACAAGGGACCACCAATTTAATGTCTCATCCGAACAACATCCAGCTACGATGTTGCTCATGGAGGGCAATGATATAACAATAAAAGATTTCAGAACAAATGTGTGGTGTAACGTGTCATCTTATGACGTAACTTAGGGTAAGTTGATGTAATTTAACACTTATTTAACACCTCCTTGATTCTCTACTCACTTGTTGATCACGTGCTTATCATGTGCTACTCACGTGCCAAATTATTCATCATGGGTGAGAAAGAACGAGCGAGAGTGTTACTCCGCCAAGAAATTCGATTATTCGAGCGATAGATCGCTGAGTATTCCTGGAAGAATATTCCTGGCAGCATTCTTGGCACCACTCGAAGCTTTTAGTTCTGGCCTATCTGGCTTCATTTTCCTATGAGTAATAATTAATGAACCGGGGGCTCAGCATTTCAGATCTCATTGCCGGAGCATATTCATGTGCCAGAAGAAGAGGTTCCCAGCGGACTAATAGCCCACCGCGATGGGAACAAAATGGCCTGATAGAAGTATTTTGGCTGTCCTGCCAATTTGGCTAATTTGGCTTGCTCGTCTCCGAACCCCCCTTGCCTGAAATCAAAATTAAATTTTGAAGACCGCCATGAAGAACTCGCTGATCCTCATCGATTATATTGGGGCGAAGGGACCGCGTAACGGGATATTGTCACGACCCACAGGAAATTTAACATCTTAAATGCATTTACGCTACTTATGTCCCCTCGACACGCGATAACCTCCTCAATTCATAACTTTCTTGGGAAAATACTTCATTTGTTTTTGCTGCGGTAGAGTACTTGAGACGCAATGAGATATGAGGACACAAGATAGGAACTGACAGATGGACAGACGCCTCGAGTGCAAGATGGAGCTGAGTGCAAGACAGACAGAGTGTAAGACAACAAGACACTATATCAAAGAGACATACAGATGAATTGCAAGATAGACATAAAGTGCAAGACAGACACCTAGACTTCAAGACTAACATACTGACCAGACCGTCTCCCATGCAGTGTTAGACATAGTTAGTTTCATAAAATATGGTCGACTCTAGCTGTCTGTAGCGACCTCTACCTGGCTGTGGTCTAAACGTGCTAAAGCCAGCTGCTTCTGTCCACTTCTATAGCTAATAATTGGCTTACATCTATCACCAGTTAAATATAAACCTTGGTAAATGCAAGAACTTAATCTAATATATCAGAAGTATGTAATTTTAGATTCGGTTTTGAATAGCCAGCTATGACAGCTTTGGCTAGGTTCAATTTGACGGGCCGTTTTTAATGAAACTAACTGTACCCAGACAGACACACAGGGCGCAAGATAGACTCATGGATTCCAAGATATTATAAGCAAGTAATAAGTAACTAACATACTGAGTCACAAAACACTTGAGCAGACATGGAAATTTCACAGAGCGGAAAAAAAAAACCAAACAGACATTTGAGGTGCTTGATAATCGCACAGAGTGGAAGATAGACACTCAGAGTGCACAAAGACAACCAATATAAAGATGGAAGCCAAACTCAACACATATGAAAAATTACTTAGAGGACAGACAAACATTACAAAGACATACTCTATTTCAGCTGGATGTCGACCGCATGAGTTAAACTGGAGGCGTTTTGTACTCGATCGGTGTCTACAATAAGGCAAGTAAAAGACCCCACCCATGAGGTAAATGTGCAACGCAGTGTGGACTCCAAGCCGTAATATCTCATCATTGCGTCTGCCTCTGGTAGCTGGTAGTATATACAGACTAAACTGCGATGCAGACCCAGTAGCATTGAGACACGGAACATTAAACATAGCGCTAGACTGAAACAGAAAACACATTCACAGACAAAACATGACAATCTTTGATCCATACACTGATACCATCAATAAAACTTTCTTGTCTACTTCTTTATGTATACATTTGCTGTTTCGTTTGAACAGAACTCTTTCTCCCATTTGGTAAAAATGTAGATAGGTACTATCAGCCGAAGTTGAGATGCAGTAATCATGTTTTTGTAGAGGCGTTAGGTAAATACTGGGGAGGCGAGGAGCAGGCAACGGCTGCTGGGAGCCATAAAATCCATTGGAACGTCAGTGTAACGTCACTAGAACGTTGCAGGAACATCACAGCCAGTTTAAGGAGCAGACGTTGGCTGTATTTCAAGTCTCGCCTCTCCACGTGGACAACGCGACCCAGGGGAGAGATTACAAGAGCATCATGGGAAGCTCGGGGGGTGGAGGGCAACTCTAGGAGCATTTGCCAAAAGGAATTCTATCTCCTACACCATCGATTTAATGAAAACTCACACCAATTTCTTCAGCTACATAAAGATTTTCATTTTCTTTCTTTTTTTTTTATTGGGGAGGGGGGGGGGGGGTGGTAAATGTTGAATACATATATAGTGGAAATGCCACTATCAATTCCTCATTATTTAAACTGCAGTTTTGAGTACTTTTCAAATTAGCATTGTTATCAATTTTTATTATGCAGGTTTATCAAGAATGGAATGAAAAATTCCTACATCCATTGTCAAACATTTTATTTTGTATTTATACATTCGATAAAAGGCTCTCTTAGCTAATTTTAGTATTATATCATGTCGACTTTAAATAAAGATTATTCTATTCTATTATTTTCTATTCTATTCTATTCCTCTCTGTTATTTTCTATTCTATTCTATTCTTTTCTTTTCTATTCTATTCTATTCTTTTCTTTTCTTTACTATTCTATTCTATTCTATTCTGGACCACCCCGATATTAAGACCACCTAAATGATGCAGGAGAGTGGTCTCAATTGTGGGGTAGACTTAAATTCTTAATAGTGAGGTGTTCTTAAGAATGAGGTATAGTTAAAGACAATTTACTTCTTTTCTCAAATATATGCAAGTAAAATTATTCAATGTAAATAACTATGAAATTTTTTTTTTGTTTAATCAGAAATTTCACATATATTACTTTAGACATTGGTTCAAATAATGGCATCTTTATTTTGTAGAGTGCCCCCCCCCCCCTCCCCCACATCTTGAATGCCCCTAGCGGACCTTGTTCTATCACTGAGCGTCTCGCAAAGCACTCTGGGTGGCCAAATAAAGAAGTCCCAAAGCTGGAAAACCCCACCATGTATCCTTCCGCCCGGACCATTGCCTTCTCACTACCCTGCTTGTCCTACAAATCTCCGCTTAACAAAGTAGTCCCTGGGGCAGTGGGTGACCCGGTTTAGAACCAAATGTATTGTCTTGTTTTGTCATGTTTGTTTTGTTGTATTGTATTGTATTAATTAGTTTGTAGATTTGTTGAATATAGATATGGAATGCTTCCTTATTTCCATGATTAGTGCTCTTTCTTAGAACTTTACTTTTTTTTAAGCTTTCCAGAAATGTAAATCACCTGTCTGGCTCAGTGAACATTCACATTTCCAGGTGTTTTTCTTGATAAATATTTGGAGAAATATAAATAGTTATGATCTATCTAGCAGATGGCTGTAATTTCAGCTATAATCACTTTGTTAAATTTTTCTTTTAATAAATATTTGGATTAAAATTTTTACAACAAACTGAAGCTCTATTTTGATTTCATGTAAACTTGTTTTTGTCTGCATGCTGCGCAGTCAAACTTCGGAACAAAGTGTTTTTGAATTTGTTGGTATGTTTTCAAACATGGAATTATTATTACGAATTAGACTACGGATGAATATTGGCCAGTTGGTATAAAAGGTGGTCAGAGAATGCCAGATATAGGCTGCCCAGTTTAAGACTTTTGCTGCCCATCTAAGCAGTATTTACTTTAGACTGATGAGTGCACCTGCGTCTTCATAATCATCTTTTTATTTTATATATTCACTTACTCATCTGTTTATTTGTTATTTATTTGTTACATGGTCAAATGTGCCACATGTGTTTTCCATGAGAATGACGCATGGAAAACGCATGGTGTTTAGCTAATTATAAATAAGAAAAAAACCATGCGTTTCGATAAATGCATGGAAAACGCACGTAGCACATTTGGCCATGTATTTTGAATATTTGAGAAAGCTTGCAAGATCTCCTTATTGTGATAACACACATTGGAACACCACTCTATGTACAGCTGTAATACATAAGACCACCTCACTATTAAGATCACTGAAGTCTGACCTAAATTCTGATCTCTCACTGTAATCATCTTCAAAATTAAGGCCACCTCACCTTTAAGACCCGTCAATACTGTAAAAGAAATATCATAACTTGTATTTCTCAATGTGCACCAACTCTCAAGCTTTCAAATTGCAATGATAATCGGCTGCAGATAGACTTTGTTTAGCAGCACTCTGTTGTATAAAAATAGGCCTATTACATTTTAGAAAGCAGTTTGTTTTGATGATCACGTCGTATGAATGAAAGCCCTTCAAACAACGACTTTCACTTATCCACCTCATCTAAACACTTTTTCACAAAGCCCTCCCTCTGGGCTGACATTACAAACGCATTTGTTTTTGACGATTACTCCTAAATTGTAGCCTTCATGCTTAGATAATTGTTAAATATCTTTAAAAGGGACTTTATTACAGAACTCTGACTGATTTCAAACTGATTTCTGACTGAGCTCCTGTAGTTATGACCCCACTTATCTCAGCAGGGCGTCCTCACTCAGTAAAAATTATGTGTACATTACTGAGATTGCTACAAAGTGGGGGGATTTTTTGGTTGGTTGGTTGGTTGGTAGGTTGGTTGGTTGGTTGGCTGGCCAAATGAAACCTTTATTGGAGAGGAGAGGAGAGGAGAGGAGAGGAGAGATGGAGAGGAGAGATGGAGAGGAGAGATGGAGAGGAGAGATGGAGAGGAGAGGAGAGGAGAGATATAGAGGAGAGGAGAGGAGAGATATAGAGGAGAGGAGAGGAGAGATATGGAGGAGAGGAGAGGAGAGATATAGAGGAGAGGAGAGGAGAGGAGAGATATAGAGGAGAGGAGAGGAGAGATATAGAGGAGAGGAGAGGAGAGATATAGAGGAGAGGAGAGGAGAGGAGAGATATAGAGGAGAGGAGAGGAGAGGAGAGATATAGAGGAGAGGAGAGGAGAGGAGAGATATAGAGGAGAGGAGAGGAGAGGAGAGATATAGAGGAGAGGAGAGGAGAGGAGAGATATAGAGGAGAGGAGAGGAGAGATATAGAGGAGAGGAGAGGAGAGGAGAGATATAGAGGAGAGGAGAGGAGAGATATAGAGGAGAGGAGAGGAGAGGAGAGATATAGAGGAGAGGAGAGGAGAGGAGAGATATAGAGGAGAGGAGAGGAGAGATATAGAGGAGAGATATAGAGGAGAGGAGAGGAGAGGAGAGGAGAGGAGAGATATAGAGGAGAGGAGAGATATAGAGGAGAGGAGAGGAGAGATATAGAGGAGAGGAGAGGAGAGATATAGAGGAGAGGAGAGGAGAGATATAGAGGAGAGGAGAGGTGAGATATAGAGGAGAGGAGAGGAGAGATATAGAGGAGAGGAGAGGTGAAATATAGAGGAGAGATATAGAGGAGAGGAGAGGTGAAATATAGAGGTGAGATATAGAGGAGAGGAGAGGTGAAATATAGAGGTGAGATATAGAGGAGAGGAGAGGTGAAATATAGAGGTGAGATATAGAGGAGAGGAGAGGTGAAATATAGAGGTGAGATATAGAGGAGAGGAGAGGTGAAATATAGAGGTGAGATATAGAGGAGAGGAGAGGTGAAATATAGAGGTGAGATATAGAGGAGAGGAGAGGTGAAATATAGAGATGAGATATAGAGGAGAGGAGAGGTGAAATATAGAGGTGAGATATAGAGGAGAGGAGAGGTGAAATATAGAGGTGAGATATAGAGGAGAGGAGAGGTGAAATATAGAGGTGAGATATAGAGGAGAGGAGAGGTGAAATATAGAGGAGAGGAGAGGTGAAATATAGAGGAGAGGAGAGGTGAAATATAGAGGTGAAATATAGAGGAGAGGAGAGGTGAAATATAGAGGTGAAACATAGAGGAGAGGAGAGGTGAAATATAGAGGTGAAATATAGAGGAGAGGAGAGGTGAAATATAGAGGTGAGATATAGAGGAGAGGAGAGGTGAAATATAGAGGTGAAATATAGAGGAGAGGAGAGGTGAAATATAGAGGTGAAATGTAGAGGAGAGGAGAGGTGAAATATAGAGGTGAAATATAGAGGAGAGGAGAGGTGAAATATAGAGGAGAGGAGAGGTGAAATATAGAGGTGAAATATAGAGGAGAGGAGAGGTGAAATATAGAGGTGAAATATAGAGGAGAGGAGAGGTGAAATATAGAGGAGAAATATAGAGGAGAGGAGAGGTGAAATATAGAGGTGAAATATAGAGGAGAGGAGAGGTGAAATATAGAGGTGAAATATAGAGGAGAGGAGAGGTGAAATATAGAGGAGAAATATAGAGGAGAGGAGAGGTGAAATATAGAGGTGAAATATAGAGGAGAGGAGAGGTGAAATATAGAGGTGAAATATAGAGGAGAGGAGAGGTGAAATATAGAGGTGAAATATAGAGGAGAGGAGAGGAGAAATATAGAGGAGAAATATAGAGGAGAGGAGAGGAGAAATGGAGAGGAGATGACATATATAATCTTTAGTTGCGACTAGTTGTATAGTCTATAGTTTAATCTTAAAACAATGAGAATTGCTAAAGTTGTAAGGAAATATGTCACAATAAACGATATTGAATGGCTCCTCTCATCAGCACCTATCGGCCTGTGTAGAGGCTGATAAGATAAGATAAGATAAGATAAGATAAGATGAGACTTTTTAATCAACACATCTGCCATTAAGTGTCTGACACTATATTTTGCTCAGCCATATCTCAACAACTACAGACAATCTTTTCTTGTTCTTTAGACGAAAGTCATGTCAATGAAAGTCCACTTCCATGGCTGCTGGGCAGTTTTGATGTCAAGTTAGAAAGGGGGGTTATTTTTTCCAGCATTTCTTTGCAGCCATTTGCGAAACCTTCCTGTAATCGACCTAGGGAGTGTGTCCATTTCCGCTTTAGTGGGGTGACCTTCTTTAGTTCTCATCTGACCACTTAGGTGGAGCCACGGGGCAGCGTAGTTCAATAAGTGGCCACCAGGGCCTAATGCATAGCATTGATCCAAACGCATTCTGATGGATCCAAAATGCATTATAATAGCAGCGGCAAATGCATTATTCTAGAATGCTGACCATGTAGGGATGGTACTCTACCAACTGCACAGTATATGGATTATGGAAATATGGATGTGTAACTACTATGAAACCTCGCATTAAGACCACCTCGTTATTTGGTCCATATTGTATATATAAGAAAACCAGATAATCTCTTAGTTATTGTATAGACACTAGACATTGCATTATATGTTGCTTCACTATAGAAAGGCCACCTCACTACTAAGACCAGTTTGCACACTAAACCAGCTGTATGGATATAAATGCATGTTTACCTCACTATAAAGACCACCTTACTATTAAGAATATTAAACTTTACACCAAGGGTGGTCATAATGGTACATTTCTACTGTATAGCAATTGTTTTGTAAACAGGCAAATTCCACTCATAAGAATACCCGCTATTGAGGCTACCTATGCATTAAAGCCGCATATATGCAGTTTACTAAAAAAAAAAAAAATCTTCTCCATAGCTGAGACTAAAAATGACATTTAATTTGATTTAAAACATAATATAAATATTTTATTTTATGTAAGACATAAACAAGAAAGTAAATGTTCAAATGAAAATTCTCAGGACTTCATCACACATAAAAAATAACAAAAACAAAGTGTTTCTTTCTAAAACTGCAAACATATATATCATGGTTTATTTGATATTCAGTGACCAGTCTAAATATACGCACTTCCTTGACTGGTACTCTGACTGCTTCTTGAGTACCAGTCTCTTTTAAGCTTGGACGGGTCCATTATCCCTATCAGCCCATCGCAGATCAATGTCATAATGAGTGACCAGACGAATCTCTCAGATTCTCGAGATATCTCGAGATATGTGGTGATTTGGTGGGATAAGATGGAACCTTGCCTAACAAATTGGAAATGCAGTATAACCTCTGACTTAAGGCAACTTTGTAATGCAAATGACATTTACATGATATTTTTCTTATATATTAAGGAATCCTACTTATGCCATAATAAGCTATATATGAATCAGAACTTTTGAAGACCACCTCGCCATTAAGACCAACTTATAATTAAGAGTATCTTATAACCAAGGTATCGGGGTGAGGGAATAGCTCAGTGGTAGCGCGCTGGGCTGCCAACCACTGGGTCCCGGATTCAATTCACGGGCGAGCCTATGTACGATGGCCGTTTCATCCATCATCTCATTGCCATATGGTCCCTGCCGGTCCTAATTAGCCCATCAGGTGCAGAAATACAGGACATAAAGCCCTAATCTACACACCACCATAACCAATGTATCATTTCTACTGTCATAATTCATTTATCTATGAACTTTACAAATACCTTGAAATCACTAAACATATGCTAAGCGTGGTGACAAAATTAAGGTAAAATCCATTGGGTGAATATGCATTCATTTAGCAGTTAGTCATAATGACTATATTAGAGTGTCAAATATGACTACCCTAGCTTTGTCAGATTGACAACTCTTTGTTTACAGTGTTGCAGGCCCATTATCATGGATCTCACTGGCCAGGTGGTCCTGAATGAATAGGCAATGACTAATGCACTATCATTCTATCATATAATGAATAATGTGTCCGTATTAGCAAGACTCACCTGTATTATAGTGGATTGCCAGCAGCACCAATTTACTAGGGCATTAAGCCCTTATCAACTTCCTTGACAAAATATTAACTGACCATGCGAGGAATGTGCCAAGGATACCATCTTTATCCACTCATTTGGTAGTAATGGATTCCTGCATGCAAAAGTACTAGTGTAAGAGTACTAAGATTGAGACATACATTATATACAGCAAAAGTTACTTTACTGCGATGAAAGATTTCCCATATGTGCAGTATTACAGTGAAGCTCTTTCTTAAATCCACTATCTCACATAGCCGAGTGACGAAGCTGAATAATGACGATCGCTGGAAAGCAATCAATCGGATTCACTCTTGGTCATTTGATGACTAGAAAAAGCAAGTCAGCAAGGTCTCGCCGATCGCTCGCAGATCACTCGCCGATTGCTCGCCGATCACTCGCAGATCGCTCGCCGTAGCTTGCCTTCTTCACACGCTGACCACTCGGCGAGGAAATCACGTCCACACAGCAATCCATCTGACCAAGTGTACTCCCAGAGTGACCAAGTGTACACCCAGAGTGACCAAGTGTCCTCCCAGAGTGACCAAGTGTACTCCCAGAGTGACCAAGTGTACTCCCAGAGTGACCAAGTGTACTCTCAGAGTGCACGGCGAGTTAATCCCATTTAAATCCCAAGCAATTTCAGAGCAAATTTGCTCAGCGACAATCCTAAAAAGTTTTAAACATGTTTAAAACTTTACGATCATTCTACAAGTATTGCCGTGCATTTACGAGCCTTTCCAGAGTGGTGGGCGTGCAGACTGCCTAATTTATTAAGCACTCGGCATCAATCGGATTGTCACTCGGCTATGTGAGATAGGCCCTTAAGCCACTATCACACATAGCCGAGTGACGATGCAGAGTAATGACGATCGCTGGAAAGCAATCAATCGGCGTCACTCTTGCTCATTTGATGACTAGAAAAAGCAAGTCAGCAAGGTCTCGCCGATCGCTCGCAGATCACTCCCCGATCACTCCCCGATCGCTCGCCGATCACTCGCCAATCACTCGCCGATCGCTCGCCGATCACTCGCAGATCGCTCGCCGATCGCTCGTCTTCTTCACACGCCGACCACTCGGCGAGGAAATCACATCCACACAGCAATCCATCTGACCAAGTGTACTCCCAGAGTGACCAAGTGTACTCCCAGTGTGACCAAGTGTACTCCCAGTGTGACCGAGTGTACTCCCAGTGTGACCAAGTGTATTCTTTCAGAGCAAATTTGCTCGGCGACAATCTTAAAAAGTTTTAAACATGTTTAAAACTTTACGATCGTTCTACGAGTATTGCCGTGTATTTACGAGCTTTTCCAGAGTGGTCGGCGTGCAGAGCCGTGTATTCCCGACTGCCTTATATATTAAGCACTCGGCATCACTCGGCATTGTCACTCGGCTATGTGAGATAGGCCCTTTAAGTGTGGACTCCAAGCCTTATACAATTCAAGTCAATTTTATTTCATCATTACGCTTGCCTAAAGTTGGACATATAAGCTAAGCTTAACTCTAACATACTACACGACACAATACAATACAATACAATGCAATACAATGCAATGCAATTCAATACAATACAATACGTGTTTAGAACCATGCAATATGGATCAAGATAGTTTTTAGATTCAAATCCAGATTCAGAAATCATTTATTCAGCTCCAAATACAAATAAACAAAGAATAATAATTCTTAATTAACAATAAATGGTTTAGAGCTAGACAACCCTTCTAAGGTCATAATATCACTGCTACTGAAGGGCTAGCCAACAACAAATATTTAATAAAATTATTTTAAATTCTATAGGCACCTTGCCTTTCATTGAAGTCCACACGTGTGGTTGAAATCAATTTTTGAACCATCCAAAATTACATGTTAACCAATATATTTGAAACTAGGATGAAATAAACTTGGTCTATAAGATGAAACCCGCATGTCATATATCTAGCATTTTCTGTCACCCAAAACGTGAATGTCCCTAAATCACTCGGGCATTGTACAATAAAACATGTGAAAAATAAATAAAAATAAAAACATTTTAGAATATATTTTGAGATTACCAAAAAGATAACACACCAAAAGCCAGGAATACTTTTTTTTTTAAATCTTCATTAAGAGTTCAGCTGTATTTTTAAACTACATCAAGGTTACTAACATGGCTTTAACTAATAAAGTAAAGTAACGTAAAAAAAGTATATAATAAAAGTGCCCATCTACTCTGAATGCAAACTCAAGCCTCAAAGGCAATGGCTCGGACCTTAATAGGTATTAGTCCGTGTAATTAATTAACTCGCCAAGCTAGGGTCATGACTCACTCTTGCAATTACTTGAAAATAGATTACCTTCACCTACGTAGACTTTTAGAAGTAAAGGTGCAAAGATGTTCTACTGAAAATAAACCAGTGAAAATCTACCCTTAAATAAGCTACAGTACAGTTGGGGTACAAAAATACCCCAATGATTTTCAGAAACAAAATCATGACACAATAGAATCGGAAGAAACCTCATGGATACATGCCTGTTACAAATTATTATTGACCTGTGTAATTCAAGTTTAATTAATTAAAGGCAACCGGTCTAAGGAGCCTTGGCTCTGATATGTAGTTTTAAAGTGACAAATATTTTTTGTGAGATGTAAGGACACTTTCCTCGTGAATATTATATAATCACTGACCTTTGTTGACCTCATTTGACCCAAAAATGAGCTCAATAGGCATTCTGAAAGAATAATGCCAACTTGTACTGACTATTCCCTATCTGTGGATACATAATATTTGTGAAAATTAATATGGTTAACAATGCTAAGGAAATGCTTGTCTTATTAAACATCACAGTAGACTACAGAGGTCGTTGACCTTTTACCCCCATATTGCAAACCATGTTTCGTGAAACTAGAAGATGTCCACTTTTAAATGATACCAAAATCATGTGGTGCACTCATGTGTTGAACTAACTCAAAACCCTTATAAGCCTCGTTTGAGCCCCAATCCCAGTCTATTACTGGGCGGGGGCCTAGCTCAGTGGTAGCGCTCTGGGCTTCCAACCACTGGGTCCCGGGGTTCAATTCCTGGTCGAGCCTAAGTTGGATGGCTGTTTCATCCTTCATATCATTGCTGTGGTCCCTGCCTGTCCTTATTAGCCCAAATGGTGCAGAAATACAGGACGTAAAGCCCTCATCCACCCACCCACCCACCAGTCTATTACTACTACTGCTCCCAATCACTTGTAGCAAACGATATGTTCTGTACGTCATCATCCCCAAATGATTTATTCTATAATATCATAGAAATCTACCATATCCATTAGTTGGCCTGTTGCCTGCTTTATGAAACAGCTTCCCTTTTTTCATGAACTTTTTCAGTTAATATACCTATACAGTTCGGTGCAAAGGTACGAAATTGCAAGCTAAAAAGTATCATGTCTTTTTGCAATTCTAACCTGTACTGATGTAATTACATTAAATCATTTATAGGAGGGGTTTGCACAGGTACATTGCATGTACTTAGTAGTATGATTTATCACACAGTTAACAAATCTAGAGATAAACCATGCAGGATAAACTGTTGTCTGCAAGTGGTTAAATATTTTCGTACCTGACTGTATGTAGTGACTACAAGAAATTATTTTCTTATAATTAATATTATTTGAATGAGATTAACCAACTAGAAAACCTTTTAGGAAAACGTTTCTAGTACTAATTATTTTTTTTAGTTCTCTCTAGAACAGAAATAGAACAAGAGTATAATATCATTGTTACAAGATGTTACGCCTTAAATACAAGGTGCCCTTAATATTAGGTGATCTTAATTAAGGGGTTTTACTGTAATGAAATCAGAAAAGACCATTGCTTTCCTTTGTCTTACATTTGTATTGATTTGTGTCAGATATTCACTCGTAAATCATAATGGCCAAGAAACATTTGCTCAATTGTCTAGAATTACTTTTTATGTCTACCCATGCCAAGAAGGGTTTTACATATAACCCCAGAACATCTTCTATTTCTTTTATATACCCCGAGACCATCACCCTAATGGAAGCAAATGCATTTGGGGCCTTTTGTGTAATGCACTTGGTTTGACATGTGGCCTTATGCATTATAGGCCAAACTGCATTGCATGTGTAGGATCACTTTTGTAGTTTGAAACCTCGCTATTAAGACCACGTTTGGGTAAGATTTTGGACTTAATAGTGAGGTATACTATAGTTTTATAAGATGTAGTGTATATTACAATGTAAGTTACTATTTTTTAAGTTAGGTCTAAGATATTATCTCAAAAGATCAGTGGTCTTAATAGTGAGGTAGTCTTAATAGTGAGGTAGTCCTAATAGTGAGGTCCTACTGTAGCATATATAACATCAGCTATCATCTGTGTCAATATTATTCCTGATGAAAATAAACACAGTATCTAGATAGAAGCAGTAAAACCCTGTGTCCAATCACATAGTTCTGTCTAGCTGTGATGTGCACTGGCTGATATATGATTCAACATTCTGTGATATTTTTTCATATAATGTTGACTGCTATAATTAAGGATATGTCAAATGCCAGACTGAATTTCTAGAGTCTATTTGTTCGCATAACATTTGCCAAGGATGGGTATCTATTTATAATCTAACACATAGTTTCCATAGTATAGTGGTAACCTATGGGGGGTTTGGTCCAATGGTTAAGGCATCCACCAATTCCATATTGGCCAGATCACCCGAAGGTCCCGGGTTCAACATCCCAGCTGCTGGATGTCGATCGCATTAGACGTTAAAATGGAGGTACCTTGTACTCGGTGTCTAGGCTGAGGCGAGTTAAAGACCCCACCCATAGGGTAAAGGTGTAATATGGCGTGGACTCCAAACCTTATTATCTCATCATTACGTCTGCCTCTGGCAGCTGGTCATATGAGCTGACTAAGCCTTAGACCCAGAAGCACTGAGACAAATCAACGAGACAAATATAATAAGCACGAAAATAGCCTCCATTCCAAGGTTTGCTTAGTCAGCTTATATGACCACCTACCAGAGGCAGACGTAATAATGAAATGATAAGGCTTGGAGTCCACACCATGTTACATGTTTACCCCATGGGCGGGGTCTTTTAATCGCCTCAGCATAAGCACCGAGTACAAGGCACCTCTAATTTACATCTGATGCGATCGACATCCGGCAGCTGGGATGTAGCTCGTGAAGAGTGCCCGGGCCGGGGATTGAACCCAGGACCTTCAGCATGTGATTTCAATTGCATTACATGATTTATAGGCCTTGATTTGTTTGTATATATAATAATTTATTAAACAGTTAATAGATCAAGAGATAATAGCATGCAGGACATACTGTTTGATGTCAGCCAGTGGTTGTGTTTATTTATTTTTACCCACTGTACATATATCTAGTTCAATGGTCCCAGCATCCCCATGTAACACACACTTCGCAATCACTTTGTAGACTTCAAACCTCATCAAAATCCTTACAAGTTTTGTGTACAAAGCTCCTGAGGAAACTTCCACATACGACCAAGTTCCCTTTTCTGTTTTTTTTTAAGGTCTTTTGGTAATTCTTGTTTTAAGGAAAGAAGCTTTGTAATTCCCAGTAATTAAATACAATTAAGAGAAAGTCTTACTTAAGGGCCTTAATGGGAACAAATTGTTGTTCTTAAGGCTGTTTTATTGGGTGAGTTGGAATGGGATTATCTCTTATGTATTTGCCTATAGATTATAGTATAATGTGAGTAGAAAATGACCCCACAAAGCAGACGTAATGATGAAATGACAATGTATTAGATATTAGAGAAGAATACTGATGAAGTTCTTTATTGTGAGGTAGCCTTAATAGTGAAGTAGTCAACTGCTGCAGTAGTAATTTTAGATGAAAATATTGTCATGGTTTAGATATTGATAACACACAGTTTATAAACAGTTGAAAAATTACTCAGAAACTCAACACAATAGCTATACCAGTGGTTCAGGCTCTGGCTTGCTCCACTGAAGATCCATGGGTTCGAATCCCTCAGCTCAGATGGAGTCTAAAATGTTGCATCTTAAATGTTTCCATGGCAACCAACATCTAAACATTTTCAAAGATGTTGATTTATGCAGTACATAATATTCCTCAAATTATCAATGTATTTGTTTATATGCCACTTTCCATCCCATGATCAAATCTCCATGGCAATGGCTTTCAAATCCCTAAAAGTTAAAATTATCTCCCCCCCCCCCTCACTTTCAGTATAATCACAGCTTTAGCCTATAGGACCTAGTGAAGTGGTACTAATTTCGACGGTGTTGCTCTTTATTATAGATTCCACTGCACCCTTCTAGTGTAATGAAAAACAAAACTAAACACGAAAAACTCAGGAAATCTTCATCGAAGACTAGTTAGTCCCACCCTACCTTCAGCGGTCTATTTTTTCTATCGTTTTTTACACTTTTCCCCCTGTCACTAGCGGTTGTTTTGGTGGGGCTTTTAGACCCCTCAGCACACCCTGACTATGTTTTGCCTCAACCACATCAATGGGGGCTGCCATGTTGAGTTTATCACCCTCCAGCCCCCAGGAAATCTCGTGTCAGTTCCCGCCAGATCTCGCCCATCCCGAGATCTGCCCAGATTTGTCAGGATTCCCAGCTCAGCTCCAAAACACACCAAGAACAAGGGGTAGAGTGTAGTCTGTCTGTCTGTCTAGCTGTCTAGCTGTATGTCTGTCTAGCTGTCCGCCTAGCTGTCTGTCGTCTGTTTAGCTGTTTGTCTTTTTGCTGTCTGTGTACAGTGGCGTCAAAAATACCCAATAACTGCTAAAAACAAAATGTCCTGTATGCTATAATCTCTCGATTTACAGTATATTAACAATCTTATAGATCATAATAAGAGTATATAAACACCTTTTATGAAAAAAATATAATATAAATTATTTCATGACATGGGGATAATTTCAGTAAAGGTTTTCACTGAGTAAGAAACTCGCAAAAACACGATATGACTCGTAAGAACATCCTTTCTCACTCATAAGGGTGTCTCTCACTCACGAAGGTCCTGGAGCATCACTCATTTGCAAATTACGCGTTCCAATTGGATCCCGTCCATGCTTTTGCACAAAAGTTCCTAATTTCACAAAACCCTTCATATTCACCTTTCACCCTCCTTATTAAGGCTTCTGCCCTGGATGAATTTGTTTTTAATTTATTATTAAATTAAATTCACCAATTAATTCATTAATCGATTTGTTTGCAGAAAGAAATCATTTTATTATTTATTTTCGTTTGTTGCTCTCTGAGAAATATTTGCTGTTTACAGCCCATTTCATAGGGTTGGAAACTCATCTCATATACTTAGAAACTAAATTCCAGATGACGTCATGCGAATCCAAGATTCCCAATAGCTCCCTCAAACAACAAGATTCTATAAGTTTTCTTTCCAACTTTATGAAATTGGCTGTAATATTGCGATAGTTGTGGTGTATTTGGGAGAATCTTAAGAAGTTAATTGACTATGAATGTTTGATAACATTTTGCTGTTCTTTGCCAGTAAATATTACATAGTCATGTGAATGAATATGTTCATATGACATACTAAAAGGGTCATTCCGTAAAAAAAAATAGTTTTAGATGCAGATTTTTATAGTGGTGTATTTTAGCGGTATTTATGTCTTGTTAATTAGGTCATTGTGTCCCTCAAGCCTCGTCTGAAATGTGCACACATTTTTATGACATTGATTTGTCTATTATTATTATTATGTTTATTCATACCTACATAGTACAAAATTAAATCGAAAAGTGTATGGAAGCATCAATATAAATAAAAAATTAATAAATAAAAAACAAGTTGTACATAAAAAATTTTGAAATTGTAAAGCATCTTGTCTGTCCATAATTAAAAACAACTGTCCTTGTGAGACAAGAACTAAGTCTCTAATAGCTGTTCCTGTGACAGTATCTTCTTGTGTGTAGCAATTGGCTTCACTGTCTCTGTTCACTATATGAGATAATTCTGCTACATCCAAATTCACCAGATAAGCAGTGTTGAGACCACATCAGTTACCAGCATAGTGAAGGTTACGAGTGAACACGGAGTTGCTATGGCTGAGGGCCACCTTAAATATATATCCGACAACTGGGAATTCATGCTGAGACAAGTAAAGAGTTCCCATGGCATAAATGTGAAACATGGTGTGGACTCCAAGCTTGATCAGCTCGTCATTTCGTCTGCCTCTGGCAGCTGGTCATATAAGCTGAATTGAGCTTCAGACCCAGTAGCATTGAGACAATGAAATTTACATTGACGCGAAGTCATTCCAGGTAGTTCAGACGCATGCTCGTGATCAGTAGCATGCCAAAATTGCTGCGCTAAATGTCATCGCAGACTTTGCAGGATCTTCACCGGAAGTACGTTTTATCTCGGTGAGGTATTTTAGCGGGTGGCCTCGAGAGTATTCCGCTATCACGGTGCTAATCCCAGAGATCTTTCGGGACGACACACAACGAGTGAAGCTTCTATAGCTCCTTCGGAACCAGGGCATCTTTGACTGTGCTATTGTTTTCACGTTTATCATGCTTCCACTTAAAGCGATCCAATTCTATTTCTAGACGCCGAGTGACCCTTTTATTTATTCACTTAGCTCGTTTCGTGAACCGAGTCAGACTGTGAGTGTCAATTATGCTTTTGGAGAACGGAGTCTTAATCAACGCCCCTAAACACTGGCCACCTAGCGGTAATTGACATGCTCAACTAATTTGTGTGTGTGACTGGAGAGGGCGCCCTCATCCATCTTCCGGCGCGGAGGGCCCGGGAACTACTTTCTGGAGCGGAGTAATCACATGCGTCCCCTGCTCTGCCCTGCTCTCCTGTCTCAGAGGTCAGAACTAATTTAGCTGCTTAAACAATAGGAGCAATGAGACAGTCTTCAACTCTAGACTGAATTCTTTGTCTGCTGGAAAACACAAGGGATGAATACGAAGGATTAGTGTGTCTGGTTAGGATTACGGCTAAATGCTTAGTGACAGACTGAGACGAGGCTCGAAGGACGGGGTGACCCAATTAATCAGACACAAATACTGTAGAAACACACCATTGTGAAAATAAAATACAATGTCAGTGAGATAATTATGAGTAGAGCGAAACCTCGATTTAAGACAACCGCACTATTACAGCCTCAAAACAGAATACTGCAATTCTATTGGCTCAAAAAGTTCCCGCCCTTGGCTGTGATTGGCTGAAGCAAAGTGCATCCTAGCAGCAGTATTTTCAGTGCATTTTATTGCATATTTGACACTTTATCATTTAGATGATGTTTGTTATTTTTCTGAGAAAGTTATATTTATGGAATCAGTTAGTTATTACTTACTGTGTCTGAAAAGCAAAATGAGTAAGAAGAGGAGAGTAAAGACTTACGTCTTGCTGAAATCAGGGCTGTTCAGTGAAAAGACTCTATCGGAACCACCCATTTTTTGGAGGCATCCAAACTATTGCATCTTTTAACCTCTATTAAGACCACTTCACCACTAAGATCAATGCAACAAGGTGGTCCTGTCAGATACAGTTAGTTTCACAAAATATGGTCGACTCTAGACAGCTGTAGCGACCTATTCCTGGCGCTGTAACTATAACTGGCTAAAACCAGCTGCTTCTGTCTATTCCTAGCTTATAGTCTGCTTACACTTAACACCGCTAACAAAATATTAACCTTTGGTAAATGTAAGAAATGTATCTTATATATCATAAATATGTATTTGCAATAGGAATGAATCTTTTCAACAAGAAATGACAAATATGAGTATCTCTCGAGGGGTGCTGCATGTACTTTTAGATCCAGCTTTGAGTAGCCAGCTATAGCCAGAAAGTTCCATTTAGTGGAAGGTAGCACCGTATAGCAGAAGTTGTTTAGCTTTGTGCAGGTTCAATATGACTGGCCGTGTTCAATGAAACTAACTGTACATTCCACAGTAAGAGGAAACTGGTTTCATTATAATGTCCTATGCCTATTCTCAGTCTTTTACATTCAATATGGCAGCTGTGGAATATGGATACTAGTCTAGTCATTATTTAAATGCCATACTTCGGACAAAAAAGGTTGGGGCCACTTAGAGGAATTCTTATTGCTAAAGAACCTTTGTTTAGACACATTCTTATGATCAGTGGCATGTCAAAAATTTTGGTGCTAAATGTCAATGCAGACTTTGTGGAATCTTTATGGAAAGCAAAGGTTAGGCGCTTTAAATTGGTGGGTGGATTAGGGCTTGACTTCCTGTATTTCTGCACCTGATGGGCTAATTAGGACAGGCATGGACCATGGCAATGAGATGAAGGATGAAACAGCCATCCAACTTAGGCTCGACCGGGAATTGTACCCGGGACCCAGTGGTTGGAAGCCCAGCGCGCTACCACTGAGCTAGGCCCCAACCGCCTTCAATTGGGAGATGAACTACAATTGTGAGGATACGCTTGGGTCCAAATATCAGTGAACTCAGCAATTTTAACGGCAATGTTCTAGATAGCCACTCAAATCGGACCAACGTCAAAATGATGTTGCTTTCGTCTGAGTGATGTGGGTGCAGCATCAGGCTGAGGTGATGACACCAGGTCGACATTGGCTCAATTTGGCATATCATCAGGGGTGTGTGTCTATGCTTATGTCTTAGTTCTACTGGGTCTGAGGCTTAGTCAGCTTATATTACCAGCTGCCAGAGGCAGATATAATGATAAGATGATAAAGCTGCTGGAAGTCCTCATAATGTTAAACATTTAACCCATGAATGGGGTATTTTACTTGCCTCAGCATGGACACTGAGTGTAAGGCACCATCCAATTTAAAGTCTCATGCGATCGACATCCAGCTCAGTATTGTCGTAATAGTGTTCTTAAGGCAAGCCTTAAGTTTAACGACAAATGAAATTCTAAATGGTCATAAATCATTGGGTGGCAGCATACATCCACTCTACAATCATTCAGTTGGTCACCGTCCTTTATGTAAACTTTATTTGCTTCGGCAGTGACACCAGGCGATAACGGCCAGATTTGGCATACTCTTGAGAGATAGATAGATAGAAAGATAGAGGGCGGGGGCCTAGCTCAGAGGTAGCGCGCTGGGCTTCCAACCACTGGGTCCCGGGTTCTAAGTTGGATGGCTGTTTCCTCCTTCGTAGATAGATAGATAGATAGATATAGGAAGTACAGCCCTCTCAGGCAAATTTTTGCCACTATCGAGGGTTGATTGATGAGGTGAGGTGAAAGAGAGGAGGAGTCCACTCATGTTACCCATTTACCTCATGGGTGGCATATTTTACTTGCCTCAGCAATGTCAGCATAGACACTGTGTACAAGGACCGCCAATTTAACGTCTCATCCGAACACATCCAGCTGGGATGTTGCTCATGAAGGGGAGGTAGCGCTGTGGGCTTCCAACCGCTGGGTCCCGGGTTCAATTCCCGGTCGAGCCTATGTTGGATGGCTGTTTCCTCCTTCGTCTCATTGCCATATGGTCTCTGCCTGTCCTGATTAGCCCATCAGGTGCAGAAATACAGGACGTAAAGCCCTAATCACACACACACACTGCTCATGAAGGGTGCCCAGGCCTGGGGTTAAACCCAGGTTCCTCGCATACTATAAGGAGTAGTCTTACTAGCGAAGTAGCCTAAAGGCAGGGTTACGTAGTACACGATATGATAAAAACTCCCAAAATATCGGTCGGTAGAGTGCATCTGCGCTGCTTTCATTCCGTTGGTCAACAAGCTTCCTGTAAAGTGTATTTGCTCTGGTAAATATCCTCATTACAACCTCATCCATCATACAACATACAAGCCCTATCTGAGGCTATTTTTCAAAGCTCAAACAAGATGATTATAATGTCCCCCTAACATGCTAAATATCTATAAGACCTCGTCCACATTTTATCCTCCATATTGGGAACTCCATTCAAAAATCAATCACTGGCCTTTATAGATCCACAGCCATTTTAATTCTTGATTTCTATCAGTGGTTCTGCAGTGTAGTTTGGCGTTGATAAATATTGACATTAGAGCTTTTGATTTCAATGGATTTTATTTTTTTACTAAATTCTACAATGAAGCTTTGATGTCAAAATGTTATATTTTAAATGCTGCACCAGGAGTCTGGGGACTTTGGGTCTGTTAAGAATGTGAGAATTGACACTATCACGAGCCTCATCTTAAAGGCACTTCGTGTATAAGGCAATATCATAATTGAGGTTATGTTGTTCTATTAAATAGGTCTGCATAGATACTTGTCATACTGAATAGCATTACTTAACAGGCAAATTGTCTGAGACCGTATTTGAAAAGAATCCATGGTAGAATCCCCTGTACTCAGTGTCTGTGCAGAGGCAAGTAAAAGATCCCACCCATGGGGTAAATGTGTAACGAGCGTGGACTCCCCCTCTCGCTCAACTCATCAATCAACCCACGGTAGCAGCAAAAACTTGCCTTAGAGGGCTGCACTTCCCCTATCTGTCTATATGTCTATCTGTCTGTCTAGCTGCATAGCTGCCTGTCTGGCTGTCTAGTTGGCTGTCTATCTGTCTATCTAGCTGTCTGTCTATCTATCTATCTGTCTATCTATCTATCTATCTATCTATCTATCTATCTATCTATCTGAAACCGTCACAAGATAACACTATAGTCATGGCTGTATATAGCCTCGTTGCTCCAGAACAGTTAAGTCTTCAAATATTTGATGAGTGTTGTCAGAAATTTAATAAAAACTTCAATGCTGTTTCCCATCAATATCTTGGCTAAGTCAACTGAGAGAATTTTCAGAGGGAATTTGATGAAAGTCGAGGGAGCAAATTGGTCTCTCTTTTTTAATGGCGTTCTTTTTTTTTTCATCCATATATCTTAACATTGTTATGTCAGCATGTTATATTTGATGATATACATGTGTCGGATGATTACTTTCGCGATATTGTATTGTATTGTATTGACTGATCAGTTGTTTAGTCTGAATGCATGGAAAATGCATGGTTTTTGCCTCGTTATAATTATCCAAAAACCATGCGTTTTCCATGCGTTTTCCATGCGTTTATCCTTCTCATGGAAAACGCACGTGGCACATTTGGCCATGTACTGATCCATGCTTAATCAGCTTGTATATGACCAGCTGATGACAGATGTAATAATGAAATGGTACGCTGCTTGAAGTTTACACCATGTTACACATTTACCTAATGAGTGGGGTCTTTTACATGCCTCAACATAGACACCACCTCACTATTAAGGCCACCCAACAATTTGCGAACACAATTTTAGACCAAGTTCTCCCATCTTATTTTACCTCCCTATTGAGACCACCTCTCTAGCAGAAAACGTTGCCAATATTTGTTGAACTCCAGTATGATGTTTAATTTTGCTCCAAAAATAACTTCAAATTGTGCTTTTAAATAATCCTCTCATATAATACCAACGGCAATACTATTTACCATCCTCGTCGGCCATATTTACTTTCGACTGGTGCTATGATGCTGTCAGTACACACGAAGATAGACCAGTCGAATATTTGCTTGCCTGGTCTTTGGCAGCTATTTGCTGTACCTCACACCATTAAATTTCTCTCAGCCCAGTAAGACTTTTTCATCCCACTTGCGAGAGTTTCCAAACACTCTTCTCTCCAAACATTAAAGTCCTTCTTCCCGACTCTCTTCTCCTCTCATTTTCATCTTTTTAGCGCTTTCTGGATTTTCAGAAGAGAAACATGGCATCTGAGGTACTTGCCAAAAACTGAAATAGAAGCGGAGTGTGCCATATTTTCAGCTGTCTGTCACAACCACTCTTTTTCTTTTGATCTTTATTTGCCTTTCTTTCTTTTGATACACCGTATCATATGTAAGTAGATAGATAGATGAATAGATGGATAGATAGATGGATGGATAGATAGATAGATAAATAGATGGATAGATAGATGGATAGATAGATAGATGGATATATAGATAGATAGATAGATGGATAGATGGATAGATAGATGGATGGATGGATAGATAGATAGATTATAAATAGATGGATAGATAGATGGATGGATGGATGGATGGATGGATGGATGGATGGATGGATGGATGGATGGATGGATTGATAGATAGATAGATAGAACATGACCAGGACTATTTAACTTACAAAAGGTTTGTGTATGGCTAGTTTATCAGCATTCCTGCAATCCTCATAATGGTATGGTATAAGTGTTTTTTCCTGCCGCAGCGAAGGCATTCGTAGGGAGTTTTACATATGTGTTGTATCATATAAGAAACACGAACAAAGTGCAAAACTCGACATTTTGAGCCACGTTAGAAAAATTAACACAGTATGAAGCGAAAGATAGATGTAAAATTGAGGTACCTTGGTGTCTGTTGTAACTAAGCTTATCCATGGTGCAAATTCAATATGATGTGGATTGCAAGCCTTTAGCATCTCATCATTACGTATGCTTACAAAATGTAGTTGACTCATCTTTAATCCAAAAGAAGTTTCAATATTACGATAACATCAATATATTTTCTGTGACTGCTAAGGGTGTTCCAATTGTGGGATATGACAATGGACAAAACAATATGCATTACAGAATAATGCTTAGCTGTAAGAGCATGTCAATTTCATCTACAGAATGAAATGAACTAAAAATAACATAGTTACTTCATCAGTTGCTCTCTTTATTAATATAATTTTTTTCTGAACTTCATCTCATGCATCTCATTCCTCAAAATTGTTCATGTGTAACTAGTGGTCTCAAAATAACTTTGAATTAAGTTCTGAGACCACTAGTCATCATTATTGTTGTAAATAACTTGTATTTTGTCAATGATCATAATAAAGAATTATGCATATAAAAAAAGATAAAATAAATAAATAAAATATACCTATACAAAGTCATGTTGTAAAACCAATGCTATTAGAAATGCCTTATAAATTACCATCTTTGTAATTGTCATTATTTAGTTCAGCTATTTTTTTTTTCCGAAAAGCACTATGAATGTAATCTAACTAATCTAGTCTGTTGCAATATGCAATACAACATACAATGCAATATGCAATACAATATGCAATACAATATGCAATACAATATACAGTACAACATACAATACAATATGCAATACAATACACAATACAATATGCAATGCAATATGCAATGCAATATGCAATGCAATATGCAATACAATACACAATACAATATACAATACAATATACTTCTAATAGTCTTCTATAAACACAATACCATGCAATACTATACACATGTGTAAGCTCAAGACAGTAGTGTTGATACAATACAATATACAATACAATATACAATACAATATACAATACAATATACAATGCACTGTACAAGATAGCCAGCCTTCTAACTAAACCTTTTGAAAACTTTCAAATTGATGATTTAACAAAACTTGAATGAAAAGCGAACATTAATGTACCAGCTAGCATTTGAGTGTCCCAGCCTATCAACAAACAAACTATTAAATGAACATTAACATGTCTAGCTACACTTCTTTCGCTCGGAGTTCTTTTAAATAGCCTAGAAATCGATCTGTCATGTTTGGGACACAGGAGCATTTCTTGTTTGATTGTTAGGTATGATGCATTACCTGCGATTGTTGGCGAAACTTTTCAGCAATTTGAATTGACACAGGAAATGCTCGAAAGTGTCCCATGCCTTGCTCAGGTTGTAATGGCATCAGTGGATGGGCCTAAATGTGCTCCTAGGTGGTTGGGCTTGACTGATGGTATTTTCAACACATTTCTGGTGACTGATAGGCAATTGTTTGTCTGGATTACCTGATAGATTTGGCTAGAATTGGCAAGATGAAAACATGTACGAAAACTGATTAAATTTGGCAGTTTATACCACATTTTTGTTTTGGTTTGTTTTGGTTTGTTAGAAACTACTACTATAACTTGTTTAAGCAGCTGGGTGGCCTAATGGTTAAGGCATCTACCAATTCCACATTTGCTAGCTCTGCCGAAGGTCCTGGGTTTGATCCCCAACCCGGGCACTCTTCATGAGTTACATCCCAGCAGCTGGATGTCGATCGCATGAGACGTTAAATTGGAGGCGCCTTGTACTCGGTGTCTATGCTGGGTCAAGTAAAAGACCCCACTCATGGGGTAACTGTGTAACATGGTGTTGACTCCAAGCAGCCTCAACATCTCTTTATTACATCTGCCTGCAGCTGGTCATATAAGCTGACTAAGCTTCAGGTCCAGTATCACTGAGATGAGACAGTGAGGCATTAAAACAATAATAATGTGAAATTAAACGAATTGACATGATTAAGATTGACGTAGAAACGTATAGGTACTTTGGTTTTACTGACCATATTTGTATATATAATGTATACCATTGTATTTTACATCATAATAATACTACCTCACTATTACGACCACTGTTTTGGACTACTACAGTCCAACCTGCCATAACAACCGCGCGTATAGAGCGACCACTTTCTATAAACGACCACTATTTTCAAACTCCCCATAACTTAATTTTCAATGTTTAACCCCTCCATCAAACGACCACCTGTTTTCATCAACCAAAATTATCAATTTCCTTGGATGGTCACTTAACACAGGTCTGACTGTAAATAGGTCTTAATGGCGAGGTTCAACTGTGCAAGAAGATTGCCTGCAGCAAAAAAGGAATATATACCTTCAAAGCTTCAAGTCATATGATGTAAAAGCATTATATCTGTAGGATGGGTGATTTCTATACATCAGAAACCTCTTTAATCCTTATTATTAAAGGCATTACCTTATTGCAAGTCAGGTGAAGTAGTTCACCATGCATAACAAGTAATTGCAATATGCTATGGGTGTAATGCAGGGCGCAGTTACAGCATGCAACTACCATGGGAAGTAGTTCACCATACATGGTGCCTTCTACTCCGTGTCTATGCTGAGGTAAGTAAAATACCCCACCCACGGGGTATATGTGTAACATGGGTTTAAATCCAAGCCTCATCATCTCATCATTATGTCTACCTCTGACAAAATAAGCTTCAGACTAGTAGCAATAAGTTATCTTAGAAGATTTAATCTGTAATTATTTTGCCATTAAATAAAATTACAATCAAACTCAGTATACGATATTTAGGCCATTTATTATGGCCATAGTTTAAAAAATGCCTATTTTTGTACAATTTATTTAATCATTGATATAAACTAAACAATTTCATAATACTGTTCAAGCTCCTCATATGGTTATCTATAATAATTATTAACAATTTTTATCTTAACATTATTATCGTAATGACACATCATGGCTGATTTTATCTAGATTTGACTTGATTTTCCTTTTTTATATATCAAATCAGAGATATATATAATAATTACTCATTCCATTTATTTCTTTTTATGTTCCATGTTTGTTTGTGTCGGGAGGTTAGGCTTCGTTTTATTGGTCGGAAATTGGCGAAAACAACCGAAGTTGGACGAAGAGCAGATCACGTGGTGGTCACATGGGGTGTCACATGTTACGCTGAACAGCTGCAGGGGGCTGGTTTGCTTCAAACGCCATCTGGAGGGGGGACCAGTGGGGGTTGGATAGATACCTCCCTAGGGGAACAGACTTTAGCGTGGTTGGGTAATCTCTGGCCCCAGTTCTCGTTCACTTCTCGTCCAGACGAGATTGCTCGTGATCTCGCGAGATTTGGCTGGTTGCCATGGGAACGGTTAGGTAGGGCATGACGCTACCCAGACGGGTCCTTCAAAAGAATATTTTTGCCCACGAAAGTCCAGTAACCATAATATATGTTCTTTGTGTTGAAATACATCATATTTGCTGCCACATGCTACAATTTTACTTGACCATTTTTCAGTCAAATGCTACTTTGAACTTTAAACTGAGCTCATACGATATTTCACATCAAAGTCCCAATTAAATTCCCCAGCAGGTGTTTACTCTCCTAAGAATTTAGATTTTTTAAATTTTTTTGTAGAAGAATGAAAGGATTCTAAGATATTGGAATTTATTATACAGAAATGTTCTGAAAATATTTCATAGAAATATCCAAATAGAGGTTGGGAAAAAATAGTCTACATTAGACAGAAAGTCCCAAATAGTTCCGTGTTAAGAGCTGTAAAAATCGATACAAAATTTCTCTGCTAATTAATTACAATGTGGCAAATTTTCTTTGATTTGGATTTCATTCTTCCCCTGTAGAAAGAAACCTCAACATTAAACCACATTAAGTCTTGGTGCAAAAATTGACTGAACTTAATAGTGAGGTGGTCTTCATAGTGAGGTGGTCTTCATAGTGAGGTGGTCTTAATAGTGAGGTGGTCTTAATAGTGAGGTGGTCTTCATAGTGAGGTGGTCTTAATAGTGAGGTGGTCTTCATAGTGAGGAGGTCTTCATAGTGAGGTGGTCTTCATATTGAGGTGGTCTTCATAGTGAGGTGGTCTTAATAGTGAGGTGGTCTTCATAGTGAGGTGGTCTTCATATTGAGGTGGTCTTCATAGTGAGGTGGTCTTCATAGTGAGGAGGTCTTCATAGTGAGGTGGTCTTCATATTGAGGTGGTCTTCATAGTGAGGTGGTCTTCATAGTGAGGTGGTCTTCATATTGAGGTGGTCTTCATAGTGAGGTGGTCGTGATAGTGAGGTGGTCTTCATAGTGAGGTGTAATACAATGAACGCAAGAAAAAGAAAAACATTGATTACAATGTTTGAAAAAAGACATGCAATTGTATCAAAGTTTTAATTCATTCATTCATTCATTCATTCACTAGTCACTCTATCTAAAGCCCCGTTCCCACATAGCCGAGTTACTCGTAGTCAACTCGTAGGATTACGTAACACGCCTCTCGGGCCCAACTCTTACTAAACTCGGCGATTACTCCTCGCACTCGAGAGATGCTCGGCGAGTAACTCCTGAGTCTCGTAGCGAACTCGTGGGATTTGGAGCCGAGTTTGCCGAGTCTCCCGAGTATGCCGTGCTGCACGGCACACTCGGCGAGTTATCCAGGAGTCCAAAAACTCGGCCATGACTCGCCGAGTTACTCCTCGAACTCGCCGAGTTACTCCTCGAACTCGCCGAGTTACTCCTCGAACTCGGCGAGTTACTCGGCGCTATTTTCACTCGTATTACACTCGGGGGGGATGTTGAGGAGTGCGAGGAGTAACTCGGCGAGTTGTAGGAGTAACTCGGCGAGTTGTAGGAGTAACTCGCCGAGTTGTAGGAGTAATTCGCCGAGTTGTAGGAGTGCCAGAATTCAGTCGAGGGGGTTTAAAGTGTCACTCCGTGGGTTTAACCAGTGAATGATGTAGATCCAACGCGCTTGGACTAACTGCAAATGACGCAATGGTATCTGGGTTTGTTATGTCATCACAGCGGGGTACGCTCTCTAGGTAGTATATAAAGATTGACCAGTGATCAGGGGATCATTCAGCATTTTGCTAACACACATAGAAGACCAAAAGACCGCTCCAGAAATTTTTTATCATGCCGATGAAAAAGACCAGGTTCGCCAAAAGGCCTGCAGTGGACACAGAACTATCTGCTGGATCTTCTGATGACTCTGAAAACCCGACAAAGACATCGCAGAAGACTGCTCTTCCTGTGAAGAAAATGAAGAAGTCTGCTCCAAGATCTCCTGTCAAGAGGACTACTGCTGCTGCAAGATCTCCTGCCAAGAGGACTACTGCTGCAAGATCTCCTGGCAAGAAGACTGCTGCTGCTGCAAGATCTCCTGCCAAGAGGACTACTGCTGCTGCAAGATCTCCTGCCAAGAGGACTGCTGCTGCAAGATCTCCTGCCAAGAGGACTGCCAAGACGCGTCTGCCAGTGCCAACAAGAACGTCATCAGATGCTGGCAGTAGTAATGATGAGCCCCAGGTTGCTACTCCTGCGTCTGCTGCAGCACCTGCTACTTCTTCGCCTGCACCTGCTCCTTCGCCTGCTCCTTCGCCTGCTCCTTCACCTGTTCCTTCGCCTGCTCCTTCGCCTGCTCCTTCGCCTGCTTCTTCGCCTGTTCCTTCGCCTGCTCCCTCGCCTGCTACTTCACCTGCTACGTCCGAAGTGCCTGCTACACTTTCCAATGTTGCCAGGAAAAAACAGGAAAAGTTGTTCCTGCCAGCCACCGATGAGCAGGATATCGCTGACTGGTTTAGAGAAAATCCCATTTTTTATGACCGGACCTTGAAAGCCTACAAGGATTCAGGAAAGAAAATGGCCCTCATCAATGAGATGGCAAGGAAACTGAGTGTCCCCTGCACTGGATTCCAATTGAAGACCTGGATGGAATCCATGCGGACTGTCGCAGGGAAACTAGTGCGGCAGGGACCATCTGGAACTGCGAAGAGGAACCCCACAGAGAAGGAGTTGTGGATTATATCGAATTTTGGATTCCTTGTGGACCACATTACACGTATTCCAAGTCGCCGGGGGAACACTGCCCTCCAGAAGAAAATTGGCAAGGCACGGGAGACACTTAAAAATCTCGAGGAAGAAGAAGGGAGCTCTACTCCAGCTGATGATTCCGGGCCCCAGGAAATTTCTGATCCGGACATTTCTATGGATATCCCTCCTGTCCGGCAGACGAAGGGTGGTCCATACAAGAAAAGGAAAAGGTCCACGCCACCGCAATCTGGCATAGAAAATCTTGTTAACATTGCCAGACAGTCTACTGGAGTCATCCAGCAGACTATGCAGCAAATGGCCGTTCCTCCAAAGGATTTGAAGGAGAGGCGAATCCGGGCGATGGGGGAGTTCATTGTCATGGAATGTCTGTCCATGGATGATGAAGCATTTGAAGACCTGCACAGCAACCTGATCCCCACATTCATGCAGCTCAAAGCGAATGCCATTAGAGCCAGGTTCCAGCTGCAGCATCAACCCCAGCATCAACCTCAGCAATTCATGCAGCACCAGCAGCATCACCAGCAGCATCACCAGCAGCAGCACCAGCAGCAGCACCAGCAGCAGCACCAGCAGCAGCACCAGCAGCAGCACCAGCAGCAGCACCAGTTCTATCCTCCTTCTGGATCCCAGCATCAGGTGCACTTCCCACCAATGATAAGTCCAGAAAAGAATTGGCCAGCGGGAACCTCAGCAATGCCACCTTCCGGACCTCCATCCATGATTTCCGAGATTCCCACCACTTCAACTCCTGCTTTGAACATAAGCCAGTTTTTGAATGTTTGAAGACAACAGTTTTAAAACCATCCCCGGCCTTTTTCAAGGCCACCAAATCCTCCCAAAAGAGCACGCCTTGTACACATATCTGTGTATAAACAATCAATCAAAAAAAAAAGTTCCAAAACCCTCCAAACTTTTCTCTATCTTTGTCCACGAAAGTATAATATTTTAGTCCAAAATCAATTTCTTCACTTCAAGTAACTTGTTCATATTTCCTTTTCATTACAGCACAGATATTGGTCCATTTTTTTGTAATATTTCTTTTAATAAGGGTTAATAATTTTGATGAAAGAAGACATACTTTTTTTGGTTCAGAAGTGCCGTAGTTGTTGGTTGTTCAGAAGTGCCGTACTTTTTTTTTTGTTCAGAAGTGCCGTACTTTTTTTTTGTTCAGAAGTGCCGTAGTTGTGTCTTGTTCAGAAGTGCCGTATTATTTTTTTTGCTTCAGAACTGCCGTAGATTTTTCTATTATACTGCAATGAAAATAATGAAAGTACGGCACTTCTGAACAAGAAACAACTACGGCAGTTCTGAAGCAAAAAAAATAATACGGCACTTCTGAACAAAAAAAAAGTACGGCACTTCTGAACAACCAACAACTACGGCACTTCTGAACCAATAAAATATTTTGTGTGGGTCAGACAGGAACGTTTTTTTTATTACACAAGAAGTGTACATGGTCTGCTCTTTTGGGAGGATTTGGTGGCCTTGAAAAAGGCCGGGGTTGTTTTGTGGAATCTTTATACCATGTCATCTTGCCATGGCACTCTTCCTTCTTCTGAATTGACAAAGTCCACCAAGTACTGCCGTTGATTCTTGGCTGCTTCAGTCATAGAATGCCCTCTATTTGTTGGTGGCATTTCATCGATTTCTCCAGCTGCCCTCCAAGTTCCTGGGATGATACGATGTGTGATTGGATCTTCATGGTCCAGCATGATGTTCTGAGCAGTCGGATAAGTTATTCTCATCAGATTGTGGAGGCAGCAACATGCAATGACTATAGATTCCACTGTCTTAGTTCTTTGTGGCATGGTAGTCAGGAGACACCTGAACCTTGCTGCAAGGATCCCAAATGCGTTTTCCACAATTCTTCTTGCCCGGGAGAGGCGGTAATTGTATATCCTCTGCTCTTTGGTCATGTTTCTGAGAGGCAGTGGCTTCATCAGCCAGGTTCTCAAGGGGAAGGCATCATCTCCGACAATGAAGTAGGGAAGAGGTCTGTGACCAGGAAGAATTGGTTCAGGTGGAGGTAATCCAATGGTCCCTTCTTCAAGTCCTTCTCTCAGGAGTGTATCATTAAAAACTCCTCCATCAGATCCAGCGCCGTTTGCTCCACAGTCTACATAGAGGAACTTGTAATCAGCATCCACAAGAGCCATGAGTACGATGGAATGGAAGCCCTTGTAATTGAAATACACTGAACCACCTTTTGGAGGACATTTGATGGCCACATGCTTCCCATCAATGGCTCCAATACAGTGAGGAAAGTTCCACCTTGAATAGAACAGTTTCGCAACTTCTCTCCACTCTTCTGGAGTTGTGGGGCATGCCAGGACATCTTCATTATACTCCGCAATGATGGCTTCACAGACTTCTCGAATTATGTTGCTGATGGTATTGTAAGCCACTCTGAAGCCATACATGAGGGACCTGTAGCTGTTTCCAGTTGCCAAATAGCGGAGGGTGATGGCAAGTCGGAGTCCTGGCTCCAAAGATTTCCTCCAGAAGGTGTCTTCTTTGGTAATCCTATGACCTATTTTGCCAAGGATCCCTTGAAACATGGCTGGTTCCATTCTCAAAAAGTTAGTATAACTAGAAGTGTCCTCTTGCATCAGTTCAGTCAGTAGACGCTCATACTGTCCCATCTGAGGTCTTCTCAGCAGCCAGGGCCTCACCCAATACCTCCTCCTCCTCTTCCTCCTCATGGCTGCTAATTTTCTTTCTTCTTTCTTCTTACTCTCCTCATCCTCAAGTAATGCTGCTGCAACAACAGCAAGTTGCAGATTCGCATGAGCAGCTAGTAGTACCAAGACTCTATTCTGATGTTCTGTCTGATGCATGTCCATGGTCCTCTCTCTTCAGCAGCTACAGACAGAATGATCAAGAACAGAAGATGCAGCCCCTATTTATATATTTTTGTAATTAAACACAGCTATTTGCATAATAATTTAAGTAATAACCTTGATGAGTATCATGAGTATAACTCGTCGACATTACGAGTTACTCCTGGTACTCGGCGAGTTACTCCTGGTACTCGGCGAGTTACTCCTGGTACTCGGCGATTTACTCCTCTAACTCGCCGACACTCTCCTCGAGATCGTTCACTAATTGGCTGCAACTCGGCGAGTTACTCCTCGAACTCGCCGAGTTACTCCTCGAACCCGCCGAGTAACTCGGCGAGTAATTCGGCGAGTAACTCGGCGAGTCACTCCTGGTCATTTTTTCCGCAAAAATTCGTCGCCAACTCCTCGAATTTTGGGTGTTACGTAATTTTTGTTGTTACTACGAGTTGACTACGAGTAACTCGGCTATGTGGGAACGGGGCTTAAGTCCAGGACTTAACAAGCTCAGCATACAATAATATAGTCGCCATTCTTAGGAATTGTTTACAGCCAATCATATGCAATAGAGTCTTTTCACTGAGCAGCCCTGAATTCAAGACATAAGTCTCTTCTTCTGTTATTACTCATTTTGTTTTTCATAAAAGATCATTACCCATTCAATAAATATAAGTTTCTATGAGAAATAACAGAAATCCACTTAATTTTAAGATGTCAATATACATTAAACGCATTAAAATGCACTAAAAATACCGCCCCTAAGGTGCAGCCAATCGCAGTCAAGGGCGGAAACTTTTTCAGCCTATGGAATTGCAGTATTCTGTTGTAGCCACCTGGTGGAAATATGGAGAAATTCGTTTACAAGCTAAGACTGTTTTGCTAATACTATATATATATGCTTTTATTGACACAGTAATATCATACATAAGACTCAAGACTCAAGAATATTTATTTTGACCATACATTTACAAAAAATAAATCTGTCTGGTACAACTATATATAAATTATTATATACTATATGGTCAAGGAGGCAGTGACTAAGTTGTGGTAACAACGCTATCATCACTCCCCCTTGTGGTACAATAGTGTAGCTGTAGTTTACCTACTTGACTGAAAATTGACTTTAAAAATCACTTTAAAAATCACTCAAGTAAGATAAACTGATTTTACAAGACGATGTTTGAACCAGATTTGGCTCCACTTCTTTGCATTTGACATTAACATAAACCCTTAACCACCAGGTGAGCACCAACTAACCACTAGTGACCTAAAGGTGACCAAAAAGTGACCAAAAGGAGTTTAAAAGAGCAAAGGTCACCTCGAGTTCTCTCACTAGAGGGCAGTAGCAGTTGTTAAGGAGATAAGAGGTCACGTGATGTACAAAATGGCTTCTCTAATGCTTAATCCTCGCTACTACAACTGACTAGGCAGAAATAAGAGTGACCTGTGTCCAAACAAAAATAAGACAAAAACAAGATAAAATAGACAGAAATAAGACAAGAGTAAGACAAAAAGACATACAGCCTTATCCAAAAGTTTACATACACTTCAGCTAAGACATTTAAAACCAAATGTAGAAATTGAAGGAAAGTATAAGAATTATTAGTGTAATGCTAGGAATGGTGATTATTCATGTAAGAAAATAAATGTTGCAATTAAAGTGAAGTATGACAAAAAATAAAACAAAAATAAGACAAAAGTAAGACACGAATAAGATAAAAGTATCAAAGACAAATTAAGACAAAAATAGGACATGGTAAGACAAAAATTAGACAATAATATAAAAGAAATAAGAGCCCAATCAACGGAAAAGCAAGAATAAGCCGAGCTAAAAGTCTACATCAGTATTAAAACTGGTTTACAATGAAAACCTCATCTAGAAAATGTTTGAATGATAATAATAGAATAGAACGGAATAGAATACAGATCAATAGAATGGAATAGAATTACTCCAGGGTACTTAAAATGCAATACAATTAGACCTGTTGAAATGAAAAATTTGAGATTTGTGGAAGCGTTTGATATAATTGGGTTTGTTGTATGTTGATCAAGTTTAAAATATAGACAAATATCCATTTTTTTACTTTGAAAATTATAAGCATGGTCATTATACACAGATTTGACTATATATGAGAATTGTATTTCTTACATCATTACAGCAGTTTTCATGAGATGGGAGCCTAGCTCAGAGGTAGTGCTCTGGGCTTCCAACCACTGGGTACCGGGTTCAATTCCCCGGTTGAGCCCAAGTTGGATGGCTGTTTCATCCTTCGTCTCATTGCCATGGTCCCTACCTGTCCTAATTAGCCGATCAGGTGCAGAAATACAGGACGTAAAGCCCCTTATCCACCCACCCACACAGCAGTGTTCAGAGATTGGAAACAAAAATCAAGATGAAATCATGTAAATCTAGAAATTCCATTGGCCGAGTGACTGCTTTAACCAATGGGAGTCCTGGATTCACATGACATCATCTGGATTTTAGTTTCCAAGACTATAAAAGCTGCAGTAGGACATTTTATTGCCTACACAAACTTTTGACAGCTACCGTATCTATTCATTCATGTATTCATTCTCAGACAGTCAATATGTTGCAGTATGTTTCACACACAGCTCAAAGTAGAATTCCATATGTTTTAGCTGATCTTCGAAAAGTGCATTTAAACTTGGAACATGAGCAGAGCAAAAGTAAAATGAAAGCTATGTGTTATGTTGGACAAAACATTTTACACATCAAAGGGATCAATATCAATAAAAACATATGGTGTGTCATTTTCCATTCATATACAAAATCATATCAGAACACACGAAGTTCCACTGGAAAGAGTGTAATATATAAAACAGAGAAAATGTGCACGACTTTAAGACCACCTCACTATCAAGACCACACCTCACTATCAAGACCACCTCATCATTAAGACCACCTTGCCATTAAGACCACCTCACTATTGAGACCACCCCACTATTATGACCACCTCATCATTAAGACCACCTCGCCATTAGATTTAGATCAATTTATTTTCATAATTTATAAATAATACATTTTAGAATATATAAATGAAATAAGAAGATGCAATTATGATGGAGACCCCCCAAGCCAACAGAGATGAGAGGAGTGATATGAAATGGAGGAAATGAGATGAGGGTGATTATGTACTGGTGCTCAAATAACTATAGAATATGTAAGGACAAATTATGTTTGGCAGATAAAGCAATTTCTTATGATACATATATTAAGACCACCTCACTATTAAGACTACCCTATTACTAAAACCACCTCACAAGGAAGACCACCTCACTACTCAGTGCATGTAAGATGACTGCAGAGTGAGTTGGATGGCTGCAGTTATGTACTATGAGTGGAGAATATAAGCAATGGCGGATGCATGGTGGAAAATTATATTGGCCTCTGCTTCACCTAGACCAATATAACTTTCCTCATCCCACAAAACTCTATGTTGGACTCCAATTTTGTTATAATATTACCACACCTAGTGGTTGGAAGCTCAGTACACCTATCACTCTATAAGACAAATGCACTGACAACACATTACACTCAAAGTTTTCATAGCGGCAAAGTTGTACTCCAATAACTCCTCATGAAACCCATTGACATGTTATGTGGTGATTATGACATGATATTGACATTGTGGTGACATAGTGGTGACATTGTGGTGACATTGTGGTGACATGATATTGACAAGATATTGACATTGTGGTGACATGATATTGACATTGTGGTGACATTGTGGTGACATATTGACATTGTGGTGACATGATATTGACATTGTGGTGACATTGTGGTGACATTATGGTGACATTGTGTTTACACATAACATGACACCAAGAGTGCTTATATGCCCACACAACCTTCAACTTCATGTCACATGCATGTTTTGTATGTAAATGGATGCTAAAGTAAATACAATTAATGGGTACAAACTTGCGTTTTCATAAAGCTGTAGCACATTTTACAGCACTTGAAACATATAACTTTTTACTTCGCAATTTAGGTGTTATTTTATAGTGTTGTACTGATGTTAAAATTTGCTGTGAGATAATATTTTAACAAGTTTGTCACATTTTCAAGATTAAGATCATTTACGTTGGGCTAATTAGGACAGGCAGGGACCATGGCAATGAGATGAAGGATGAAACGGTCATCCAACTTTGGCTCGACTGGGAATCGAACCCGGGACCCAGTGGTTGGAACTTGGAAGCCAAGCGCACAACCACTGAGCTAGGCCCCCGCCCCATTCGATTATATGTATTGGGTGACTATAAACAGCTGGTATCACCAGAAATAAACATTTACGATAATTTCAAAATATAAAATTAATCAAATCCTTTAAGTGACACGTTTAACTGTAGCCTAGGCTGCTGTGAACTGAACTCAGGACCCTCTCTGCTAGTGAGGCAGGCTCGAACACCTTAACCATTATCCCACACAGCTGACAATGACATTTCTTGGCAAGTCGATCATAATTCTTAGTCAGAAATTGTTATTGTCTTGCCAAATGGAGTTTGAGAACTAAAGGCTGTCATTTTCCCACACCGTTCAATGTGGATTATAACACTTCAAATTTCCCCAAAAATATTTTCATCCTCTCGAAACAGAAGCCCTAAATGTGGTGTTAAGAAACGGAACCAAAATTGTCCCTCACATATTTTCTCTTGTATTAGTTAGATTTTTTTGTGAATTGTTTGACTGTTCAATTGCATTTTAAAATTATATTCCTACTACCACTTTTACTACTACTACTACAAATGCTGCTGCTACTGCTACTACTACTATTACTATTACTATTACTATTACTATTACTATTACTATTACTACTTCTTCTTCTACTACTACTACAACTATTACTACTCAACTACTACTACTCCTACTGCTGCTGCTACTGTTACTACCACTATTACTATTACTATTACTGCTACTGCTGCTACTTCTACTACTACTACTGCTACTGCTACTACTTCTACTAGTACTACTACTGCTACTACTACTACTACTACTATTACAACTACTACTTCTACTACTTCTACTACTTCTACTACTTCTACTACTACTACTACTACTACTTCTACCGCTACTACTACTACTACTACTATAACAACAACAACTACTACTACTACAATTACTACTACTACTACTTCTACTAGTTTTTTAGAATGTTTAACAGTGTCTTAAGTGAAACACATGTGAGTTCATAATATAAAAAGGGATAATTGTTATACTAAATTAAAAAAAAACATTTATTTATAATATCACTTAACATTTACTTACTATATTTGGGATGAACGACAGCACAATTTGAATAAGTAATTACATTACCCCCTCAGACAATGATCTAGCCAAATGTATCTATTACTTTCGAATCCCATGGGTAATTGACCCCAATCTAGTCTTGAGATGACCCAGATTGGAAGGTCATCCAGGGGTCAAGGTCATACGGAGGTCACGCTAATAAACTCCAATGTCATCCAGCATGACCCAATTTTATGCTTCAGTGATTCAATAAAATGTTCATAGATATTGTGTGTACATAGACAATGAAAATTTTATGGTTTATGTAGTCAGTGATACAAGCTTTTATCTAAACTATTTTTGCATGGTCTGAAATGAATTCCTGATCCTGTGTTCTGCATGACACTAACTTCTGGTGCCCTCTTATGGTCAGTGTCCTAATATGGTCAGTTGCAATTAATGCTTCCTCATTTCATCTGTTGGGCAATTCCATCACTAAAGCAGTAGCATTTTGAAACTTTAGATATGTATTTTCATTTTGCAAGGTCATTCAAGCATATCCATGTTGGTCATCAGGGTTTTTCTCTTCAAACATGCATGTTAGAAGCATCAAGTTTTCGATATGCATTCACTTAAAGTCTGAAGACGTAAATTTACAAAAATTGCCTTAATTCATAATAATAATAAAATTTATCTATTTTATAGTAGAAGCTGTTTCACGAAGGAGAAATAATTTGTTTTAGCAAAATCGTGCAAAAAAAAAGGTGAATATAGTAAGTGTCCGGTGTCCTAATATTGTCAACTTGAGGTTATCCGTTTCAACAGGTTCTATCTTTTAATGATTAACAAATATTCCATTATTTTCAATAATCTTGAAAAGTGTAGCTATTTATACTTAACAACAGTCATAAGGAATGTGAAAAATGTGCTAGACTTCCATTGATAGCTCTCATAAACAAGAACCTGACCATAATAGGGCACCATTGGATACAACTGATTAGCTTGCTAAAACATAACAAATAACGCCAAAATGGAGGCGAATTTATAAAATGTTATGTATATTGTAATTTCTGACTGCAGTTTTTATGCTACTTTTTATGTAGGTTACGAAGAATTCTATATCTAATGAGAAGAAATGTATAGTTATAAAATACATGTAGATGTTAAGGCAGTGGTCAGTTAAGTTTACTAAAGGTCCTTGGTTTGAATCCTTAAATAATTAAGGTGTCATTATCAATATAATCATATCTTTATATTAGATACTAATTAATGTGAGAAATTAATTTTTGTGCCTTTTTAAATTATTATTATTATTAATATTTACTGCATTGCACTGTACAGCAGAGCAAAGAACATTAATGATGTGAATGTTTTTAAATCTGCTTTACGCAACCTTTTAACTGCATAATTCTTTTAACTATTTACTCACTTTTATAATATTTTTGTACATACTTATTGTCTTTATTTATATATATTTCATATCAGGACCAGTTTGTAATAACAGATTTTATCTGAAACTGCATATTTCCTGAATTATAAATATATTTATTATTAAAGATCTAATAAAAAAAACCCTAAAACCCTAGTTGTCAGCATGTCATAACTACCTCTTAACCCCTTTTCATCCCCCTTCCCTCTATAAGAAATGTCATAAGATGGCAAAAGCCTGATTACTACACACATGTATTGACCGAAAAAGCAATAGGGGGACTATTTTTCTGCAAGCCAACTAACTGCACATAAACCTCCGCATCACAAAAGACCTGTCAGGGGCATGAATACAGCCCCGCTTTTTTTTTAGCTAATTATAATGAGGCAAAAACCATGCGTTTTCCATGCCTTTATCCTAACGCATGAAAAACGCGTGTGGCACATTTGGCCATGTATTACACTACCTCACTACCAAAGATTCAAGATTAAAGAAATTCGTAATTAGGAACACCTCGATATCAAAATAATAATTAAGGATCATTTAAGTCATTAAGTAGGGTTATTTAAGGTAACATGAATTAAGGTTTGCAAACTGTTTTATTATTAAGTAACCTCGCAATTAAGACCATCCCACTACAAAGCCCACATCATATACAAGATCAACACAATTAATTAGGCAACCACATCACTATTAAACCGGCCATTATAATAATAGTTTGGAAAACTGGCCTCATTTTTGCCATATTAAATGCCAAGATTATTCGGTGGGTAGGAACAAAACAATTATATTAATAAGTTCAATTTTATTTGGAGTTTGGACAAGAATATTTTGCTACAAAATGTCAACAACAACAAAAATAATAATAAAATAAAAGAATGTTTCTAACCATGCCAAAAAAAAGTGTTTTTTTTCTTTGCATTAAGATAAATTTTTGTTATGCGGACCAAACTATTTCACATTTAGCATACCATATTTTCAGATCATGCATGGAAGATCATACTTTTTCCTATTGCCTTGACCGCTGGTCATCTACACATCACTTCTAGTTACTTTGTGGTCAGTCTAATATCTACTGGTCAGTTTGGTGACAGCTCAATCAGATGATTACCAAATATGGATGCATGGATAATTACCTAGAAATATGGATGGATGGATTAATATGAGATATTTATATTCTGCTTCAATGAAAATAGTTTTGGCTAAAATCTTAGCTGTTTAGAGTTGTCAACAATTATACACCCCTAAAGTTATTAGCCATTCTATACTATGAAGTTAGTTACTTGGTGTGTTAGTCAAAATGTCCTTTTTTGCTGTCCGACTAACAGCGATTGAGTGGTATAACTTCGGAGTCAAAATGGTCATGGAGGTCTTTCAATATAGTCATAATATATATTCAAATTAGTCAAAATGTCAAAAAAGTTATAGTTATAAGCATAGTTGAAATATTTAAAAGTTTGTTGAAATGTCCAGACATAGTCTGAATGTCTTAAATTTAGTCGCAATGTCTAAAAAGTTGTCAACATGTCTAAAATGACAGTCATTATGTTTGAAATAGCTTCTAAGTCTTGTCAAAATGACTCAAACGACAAAATGTTTAAAATGTTAGTCAAGATGTCTGAACATAGCCAAAATCTCTAAAAAGTTAGCTTTTTAAGTCCAGTCAAAATGCCTCAAATGACAGTCAAATTATCTAAAATGACAGTCAAATAGTCTAAATAGACAGAATGCCTAAAAGCTAGTCAAAATGCCTAACATGGCAGTCAAAATATCTTAGAAGTACTACATGACAAACCATCCACCCAAAGATATTTTTAGTGTAGTTCAGACCAGCTGTACCCTATGGCCATACTGGGGCTGAATGTTCACCATCAATATAATGATAGCCTAATGACAACCACCATCAATATAATGCACTATGATCATAGACATAATGACAGTTACTAGAGGGCATATTTTCCAAGCTCTTATGATTATAATGTCATATTTTAGTAACTTCTTTGGGAGATTGTTGACCTCAACTTCTGGTATATTCAAAGTACATTAGATTCTATCTGGATATATGTATAGAGATTTAAATGTTTTCTTATTTCATGCTAATATGTACATATGTATATAGCTATACAGCTGAGTAGTCTAGTGGTTAAGGTATTGGACAGCTCCTCCGAAGGTCCTAGGTTTGAATCATGGCCTAGCTACTCTTCATGAGCTACATCCCAGCAG
Source organism: Alitta virens (assembly GCA_932294295.1). Classification (NCBI taxonomy): domain Eukaryota; kingdom Metazoa; phylum Annelida; class Polychaeta; order Phyllodocida; family Nereididae; genus Alitta; species Alitta virens. Next base: position 9,210,125 of record OW028578.1, on the reverse strand, counting down.
CTGGATGTCGATAGCATGAGATGTTAAATTGTGCCTTTGTACTCAATGTCTATGCTGGGGGGTATGTAAAAGACCCTACCCATGGGGTAAATGTGTAACATGGTGTGGACTCCCAACAGTTTCATCTCATCATGTTCCCTGGTTATTGGTTTGAAGCTTAATCAGTTCATATATATGACTTGCTACCAGGAGTAAATGTAATGATGAGATGACAAGGCTTAACTTCATCCGATGTCATGTTACACATTTACTCATAGGTGGGGTATTTTTCTTGCTTCATCACAGAAACCAACTTCGTGTGCAATGTGTAAACAAGGGTACCTCACTATCACCTAACCTATGTTACCTGTTTGCGTTGATAGTTTTGTCACAGACACGTTGATTGTGACATCATCACACTCTCCAGACACGAAAGCAGACAATGAGATGCTGTCACGTGACCTGAGGTGTAGGTGAGTTCCTGTAGAGGGCATGTGAGTCGTCTTATTAGCCATTGTTAGTAGAGCCACCTGTCAGGATGAGACAGACCTTACAGGGTTCAGCAATCATAGTGCTATGATATAAGGCTGGAAAATATGGGACTATCATGTCTTAATTCTGAAAAAAAAGTGACATTATATTCCTTTGCTTATATATTGGAAAACTTACAGAAAATCTCACAATTAAGAACAAGTGAGATTTAAACTTCAGTTCAAATGTTTGGAACAACTTCGAATAGAAAAACTTAACAGGTAATTTCTGTAAGTGGCTAACATTTTAGGTTTTTATAATACTGCTGCTGCACAATTACTGGTCCTAATGATGCGTTTGTCTTAATAGTGAGGTAAATTAGAATCATGGTATTGATGGTATGATCCAATATTGTATATGTTCTTAATTACGAGGTGGTCTTAATAATTAATGAGTCTTACAGTGGAGTTCCACTGTACCTCACAATTAAGAGCACATACATTAAGTCCAATAACATATAAAACATTATGCTATGGTTGGTCCTAATGGCAAGGTGCAACTGTATAGAGCTCCTAAGATTTCTCTTAATAGCAAGGCGCAACTGTAATAGAGCTGCCCGGTTATTTTGGAAACAGCTGAATAATTAAGAATAGAGAATGATAGAATGGGTGGATTTCTGTTATTGCTCAGCTAGTCTTTGTAGGGCCACATCATAAGCCGGGGTACCACAGGGGTCAAGTGGCTAGTTTCTCTAAGAAAGCCTTTGTTCTGCGGGCGAGATGACCATCGTGCCGAAATGGCCTTTGGACGAAATGACCAGCCCCGCAAAATGACAGTTACAGATGATTTGTACAAGGAATGACAGGTCGGTTGCCATGGCAATCATTGTTTCTTTCTGCAAGGGCCGAGTGTTCCACCCTCTGAAACATTATTTCTTGGGGTATCAAGACTCATGTCCCTACACTGAGAGAGTGCTGCCATTTGACCCCAGTGGCGGATAGTGCAGTTCAGAAGGAGGGGGGGGGAAGGGTAATTTCTAGTTGCCCTACCGTCCTTGAGAGATTTGATCTACCCAATCACCCAGGTTTCAGACCACTTTACTAATGCAGCCATCTTTTATGATATTTCTTGTTCTAATAATATTTACTTGAAATTGGAATTAATATATATCGTGTTAAGTAACATTTTTTTGCTTCGTATTGTATTGTATTGTATTGTATTGCATTTAATTGCATTCCATTGTATTATATTGAACTGTATCAGTACCACTACTAGCCTGAGCTAACTCAGCCTAAATGACCAGCTGCCAGCAGTAGACGTAATGATCACATGATAAGGCTGCTTGGAATTCACATCATGCAACACATTTATAGATTGGGCCTTGAAACAGTAGCTGGCGACATTATAGCAATGTCTGAGCAATTTAGTCATTGCCAAGCTTATCTCAAAGTGTTTCAAATGTCCTCAAAGTGGCATGATACCAACTCGAGATTTTATCACTGACTATAATAGACCATTCAAAACAATTAATGACATTCTCATGTCTTCTGGTGCATTTCTTTTGAGACAATAGAAATGAATTAAATCCACTTTTAACTTATTGGGTGGTCCTAAGCAGCTACTGGGCCTAGTGGTTAAGGTATAATATTAAGGCAACTTACACATTGGCCAGTTCTGCTGAAGGTCCTAGTCCAGGCACTCTTCATGAGCTACATCTCAGCTACTGGATGTTGATCGCATAAGATGTTGAATTGGTGTTGGTGCTTTGTACTTAGTGTCTATGCTGGGGCAAGTAAAATACCCCATCTAAGGGCACTGAAGTGTAGCATAACGATAACTTTGTGCCAATAAAATAAACTATAATGCATAGCATTTTGGCCGTTAATGGGAGGTGGTTTTAATTTTTGAGTTAACGTATAATAAGAAAATACAGATCAGCTAAGTTATGGTAATTTTATTGTGAGACAGTCGTTATTGTGAGGTGGTCTTCATAGTGCCAACTTCAAGATGCATTTATCTAGGATTTTGTGACATTATTTGTAGTAGTAAAATAGTAGTTGTAAATAGTCAATTCAAATCACGGAGTCACATTCAATGTACAATGCAAAATATATGACCCAAGCCGAAGCTTCTGTACGACCTATTCGGAATAATAATATACAATATAGAAAGTCAGTAGTATCCTTATAAGAAATAAAGATTGTTTAAGTGATTCTTATATAATTCTATGCATTTTGACAAGATTAATCTGTAACATCCACAGTTATAAAAAAAAGTATATTCATCGTATTATTTTGAGCATTCAGCCAGTTTTTGTCACAGTGGATTTGAGGCTACTGAGTGATACTTTTCTTCTGATGTTACTTGGTCTTATGAGTGAGGTGTTCTTAAATCTAGATTCCACTGTCTGACATAACATGACATTTGATTCTTCATTTGATGGATCTTTTAATACTAAAAGTAGGCAGCCTAATCTCTGGCATTTGCCTTCATTAGAAGCGCTAACAAAATCCAATATGGCGTCCAAGATGGCTGCCAAAATGGCCGAAGCATGAGATGGCATGTCGCTTGTGACATTGTCAACACTGACAGGGGTAGTTAGTGGCGCATGGGCAGCTGAATTATTCATAGTTCGAAACAAGAAGATTGGGCCATTTGGCCTAATGGACGAATTGTGCCTGTTGCAATAATACAGTGAAGCGCAGTTTAAGAGCCATTGTCAGTGGAAAGCGACCATTGTACTTGGTAAAATACCATCTCTGATAAAAAAAATAAAAATAAAATATATATATTACAATTTATTACAACTTATATACTTATATACTTCCAGTTGTACACTACTAAGTTTTTCTATTTTTTTTCTTTTCTTTTTTTTAAAAAGAAAATGTGCATATCACTTTCTATTTTTGACAGTTTAAAAGCACAAGTTTCTGGATACAGTTGTGTTCAAAAATTTGCATGCATAATTTTATTCATAAATATAACCTATCAACTGGAGAAAAATAGGACATACAAAACAGGGAAAAATGCACAAAAAGCGCAGATTCTGAAATTCGAATCATGTAGCTGAAAGACGTATTTTAAAGACACGGGTGCATGGTTTCGCGGCTCTACTTGTAATTCTGTCACAAAATGGAAAAAAAGGTGGGAAATAGAAGCTGGTAGTTGTTATGCATCTAGATTAAGGCACTTCACTATTTAAGACAATGCAATTAATGATAAATAATTATAAAATATGGATCAAACTGTTGTGTTGTAGCTAAAAATATGCTATAATTGGTAAACCATCGTATCAGTAAGTTAAGATTTCTTAAAAAAAGATTCCTGTTTTAACAATTTCAAAAATATATGATAAAGCAACATAAATTTGAAATCTACACAGTAAGTCACTATGTCTGTCTCAGCGCTTCTGTTCTGAGACTTACACAGCTTATATAATAGCTTCCAGAGGCAGACATTATGATAAGATGATAGGCTGCTTGGAGTCTTCACCATATTACACACATTTACCCAACGGGTGGGTCCTTTAACTAGCCTACACACTACGTCACTGCGTCTATGTCTCAATGCTGCCAGAGGCAGACGTAATGTTGAGATGATAAGGCCTTGAATGTACAACATATTACACATTTACCTCATGGGTTATCTAAGATTTTTACTTGCCTCAGCATAGACACCGAGTAAAAGACACCTCCGATTTAACGTCTCATGCGATCGACATCCAGCTGCTTGGATGTAGCTCATGAAAAGTGCCCGAGTTTGGGTTCAACTATTAAAATACCCACACTACTTGTCTTTAAAATTAACAACTTGGCATATATAATACATACGACAATATAGTGGTCAATGGCCATAACTGTGGGATTCAACTGTACAATTGTAGTCGTTATAGCGGTGTCTCACTACTTCACTTGCTTTTAAGCCAAACGGAGCGAACTGTTTTAAGAGTGTTGGCAGTATGGGGAATATCCTTTGATAGCTTTAGCTGAGCACACAGCGAAGTGTGTGAGATCAAATGCCCCACTTTCACTTGGCAAAATTTGCACTGCAGCAATGCTCCAGTTCAGGATTGGTTCTAGTTCTAGGCCTGTTCTGTACCAGTTCTGTACGTTCTGTACCAGTTCTGTACCAGTTCAGCCACAATCAATAACAATAGTGCACAATTTCAATGACAGTTCACCACTTCATCATCACTATACTACCAGTTCACTACCATGGCACTACCTCATCACAACTCGAAGCCACTTCCATCACCATAAGGTTACCACCAGTTTATTATCAGTTATTCGCCAGTTCACCACCAGTTCATTGCAACTTTACTATCAGTTCACCACAGTACACTAGAGTTCACTGCCATTCACCATCACTTCATCACCACTTCAGCACCAGTTCACCACCATATCACGACTTCACCACCACGTCACCAACAGTTTTCTACCGATTCCTGACCAATGACCTCTTCACCATCATTTAATCACTACTTAACCACAAGTTCACTCCTATTCATTACCACTTAACTATTTCACTGCCTTTAACTATCATTTCACCATGTACATCACCTCCACTTCACCACCAATTCACCACCAGTTCACCAACACTTCAACACTAGCTCACCAGCACTTTACTGCATTACCACCAGTTCATCACTTCGTCACCACTTCATCACCACCACTTCACTATCAGTTTGCCACCAACACTGATGCTCTAATTGAAAGTGATGGGAGCTTTTAGCATCTTCAGCAGCCCAGTACTTGCTTACTCCATCCCACCAATGCTTTATGAGATTATCCCCTGCTCCATAAAACATTCAACATCCACTTTTATATACAAGAATGAAGGCCATAGCACACTTAATGCCCATAGTCTAAACCTCAGTGTGCTCTTTTACAGCTATTTGTTAAGAATATTATTTATTTGTGTTTTGTTTGTTATCGTTCTTTTTGTGCCAGAAGTTTTCATTGTTTTATCATTACCTCACATGTATACCTTTTACAGAAGGACTTCACCATTAAGATCACCTTTGGGGTAAAATATATTGTTTTTATAGTGAGGTGGTCTTAATAGGATAGTAAAGGCTTAGGGTTTTAATTGCAAGGTGTTCCTTACTGTGAGAAGCTCTGCTTTATATATATATTTTTTTTTTTTTTATTGCAAAGTTGCTTTAATTGCCATTAAACTAAATAATACACACAAAAGATAAATACATGTTACAAAATAGAAAAAAGGCAGCCTAACACCCAATGGGTGTATTTGGCTTTACATGGATATATTTCCATTTACAAACGGTATAAAAGGAACTTATAAATAAAACTAAATGGAGAGTGCATAATATCATCAAGTAATGTTGGTATTATTAATAAAAAAAATTATTAAAGAAAAGAAAAAAAGAACCAAATGAACATAGGTTGAAATCAGTTGTAAAATATTGGATCAAAATGTTAGTTTTTCACTTGCAAGGTGGTCCTAGAATGCTATGAGGTATTTGCAAATAAAATAAAAAATACCAAGTGTAAATCTAGTTTTTATGACTGTTATTTTCTGATGCGCTTGCTACGATACACAACAAACCATATCTTCATTATATTTCACTTGCAATTCATTCTGCAATTTCATCTATTCTTACAAGTAAAACTGACAATACAGAGTTAAGCTCAAACATACACTCTTTAAATCAAATTCCTAATAATTAAAGAAATAACTTCAAATGTTACCTAGTTCGTAAATTAGCCTTATCAGTTAAGTGAACTGTATCATACTTGTAACATAAAATTAGCCTAGCAACCTCACAATAAACAAGTACACACAGTAGGACATCACAATTAAGACCACCCTTGGGAATCACTGAAGTGGACTCAATAATGAGGTGGTCTTAATTTTTGGTCACATTTGTTCACATTGTTATATCAGCTTAGAACCTAGGGAATGGTCTCAAAATTGAGGTGGTCCTGATATCGGGTCACAATTGTAGGAATCAACTGTATTTACTTTAAAAGGGTATACAATAGCAATAGGACAGATGAATTTGGTTTAACAATAGCTGGAATACAAGAGACCTGCAGTAATACATTAAACATGAGGCCTGGATTGTGTCAGAAAGTAAAACATTATGAAAATGGGAGGAGAGATGGGTTTTCAGAGAGGGTAAAATGAATTATATGAGGAGAGGAGAGGAGAGGAGAGGAGAGGAGAGGAGAGGAGAGGAGAGGAGAGGAGAGGAGAGGAGAGGAGAGGAGAGGAGAGGAGAGGAGAGGAGAGGAGAGGAGAGGAGAGGAGAGGAGAGGAGAGGAGAGGAGAGGAGAGGAGAGGAGAGGAGAGGAGAGGAGAGGAGAGGAGGTTTTCAATATCTTTTATTGTGACATAAATGATACAGTGGGGTCGGAAAGTATAATGTATAAAAGTATTACTGACATAAAATATAATTTAAAATAGAATAAAAAAATAATAGAAAAAGCGGAAATATAAAAACTCATTAAAAAACAAGAAACATACAATTAGAAATGACCTATATTTTCTATCTATTCTCTTTCTACCCCACTGCATATAAAGTTGTGATAAACCAGATGAATACATGAGAAGGGGGGTAGAACCCACGAGGGGTATTACATGATGCCCCCTTTGGAATTTAATGCATTCCATTGACCTCAAAGACCCCTGGCCATTTCTATGGGGCTTTTGGGTATACCATGCATAACATGGGTATATATCTCCCCAACAAAAGGACATAGTGATTCTGTTGTGTTCTTCGTGTATTGTGGACAATGGACATGACATTTAACAAGACATGACAGCACTCGAAACTATATTGTATTGAATGATGAAATGGGCAGTTTCAGCTAAAGAACTTGATATTAAAAGAGACAGAATATGAAATATAATATATAATATAATATATAATATAATATAATATAATATAATATAATATAATATAATATAATATAATATAATATAATAGAATAGAATATATAATATAATGAAATGAAATGAAATGAAATAAAATAGTAAAATAAAATAAAATAGAATAAAATAGAATAGAAGCAGCAGAATAGAACGGAGAAATTCATTAAGAGATGATTTATTGCTTGCATTAAAAAAAATTATGAATTATGGTGAAGAACGTGTCTATCTTGCATTATAAAGTGGGGAAAATGCAGAAAATTATTGATAAAATATTAGTAAAGACATCACAGTAATTATATAAGTAAGAATTATATAAGAATAGAATCATAAAGGTTAACCCTGGTTAAAGAGTATCTTTGTTATGTGATTTGTACAATATTTTCTCATTTAACCCTCGCCCCCTCCCCCCTTATTTGCCCTGCCGGACCTCGTCTTTCCGGAGCGTTTTGCCCTACGTCTTATCGTGGCGTGACAGCGTCGCAGGCAACGATAAGACGCCGTAATGGAGCGTCAACTCCAAATAAGGCAAGAACAATGCACGCTCCCAGATTTCGCGAGATTTTTCGAGATGTGCGTGACTCCAGCACTGTCACGTGACCCGCCTGTTCCACGATTGTTTAAAACGCAATTAACGATGGAAACCTTAGCGCTACAACATATTATTGTTGAGCAACAGATTGAAATCTTTAGTTTGATCTGGCGAGAATATTAATGGGTGTACCTATATGTATATTATTCTAATTTTATTTAAGTGTAGCCAACTTGTCATTCAGACCATTATTGGTGTAAAAATTAGTAGTCTTAATCGTGAGGTGGTCTTAATTTTGAGGGGTCTTAATATTGGGGTGATTTTTTTATTAAATTCCATCCTAAAGTGCTTTCTTCTTTATTTCGGAATGGTCTTAATACCGTAACGGAGGGTATTATGGTATTTTCGACACTTAAATTAGTTTGTTAAAAAAAATATAATAAATTGTTAACATTTTAATGTGAGTGTCGAAAATACCAACCCTGTCAATAATACCCTCCGTTACGGTAAGTACAATTCCCACCATAATGTTTTGCTGTTTGATAGATTCTTTAATATGAATTTTAAGTTGACTTGCCTTAACTTAACATAATAATCATGTTCTTAAATACCCCTTAATTCATGTTTAAGGGCCTTAAATGAGTTGACCCATTCTTGCACCCCAATCATAATGAGAGGTGACATTCCCAGGGTTCATACGCAAGTTTTCGGCTTCCCAGTTTTTCATATTTTTTTTTTTAAACGGCTTAAAAATGCAACAAATTTCATTTAAAGAGGCGCGTTTAAAGAACATGCCATGTTAATTAATGGAGATTTGTGATTGGCCTTACAAGTGGGAAAGCCTTGTAGGCAGGTGGGTTTATTACCGAGGTTAAATTTCATGATTTGGGTCTTTCATTGTATTTGAAGACTGGGTCAAAAATAAAGTGGCCATGACATGATCTTATATTAGTAAATTTATGGTTTTGTATGGTTTTGCCTTGTACTCAGAGCCTATGCTGAGGCAAATGAAAGACCCCACAAATAAGGTAAATGTGTAACGTGGTGTGGACTCCAATCGGCCTCATCATATCATCATTACGTCTGCCTCTAGCAGTGGGTCATATAAGCTGACTAAGCTTCAGATCCAGTAGCACTGAAAATTGACACATTAATAACTAACGCTAATGTAATATTGTCCAATGAGTATACATTTAATGTCGTGGTTGGGGTAGTTCGACCCACCCAACTCCCAACTTGGTCCAATGCTATTTATTTTTAAATTGTGTTTAAGGTCCACAATTTTATGAAAAAGGCTGCAAGGTTGTGTATCATTACAACAAAAACTGTCCGAAGTTTAAGACTTTATTTAAGCATAATCACAGCTTTCTCACTTTCACGAAAGCGTGTTTTCAACATGCATATGTTGTGGAACTCTCCAATAAAAGAAACCGGAACCAGTCAGAGCGAGTGCAAACGTTGCACTTAGGTACATCCGGTGGACATGTCTCAGTCGACATTCAACCCAAAAATCAATCAATTCCAAACACAGATTGCTAAGTACAGTTTAGCTGACTCAGTGTAAGAAATTGTTGAACCTGCTTGAAGATAGATACTATGTAGCAGGGCGATCCTGTTTAGCCAATGTTTATTGTGCTAAAAAAAGTTTAAAGACATAAGAGAGTGCATTGATGCCTCAGCTGCTTAAGAATACCTCATACATATGGTTACGTGTTAATACATTAGAATCAGATGCAGGGCCAACTCATCATTAAGACCACCTCACTGTTCAGGCCAGCACCGATTAAGCTCACATCATTTTTACACTAATAAAATGTATTTCACCATTGTATTTTGCCTCACTTTTAAGACCACCTTACCATTAATATTAAATCTCAAATATTAATCAAGTCTTTCAAAGGCCTTGTGCTGTCAAGAATAACATTGTAGTTAGTTGGAAAATATCAGATTGAAATGTAAAATACAGCATTATACATAAACAAAACAATATGAAATAGTGATCTATAGAGTCAATTAAAAAGTTATATTTAGTCTCATAACCTGTTGTTAATT